>CANXYI010623901.1:0-11661 GCA_948208565.1 Hura crepitans
GACTACATTCCTCATTAGAGGGAGTCCATGTAGACCATACAATAGTTTTAGCATGGCAATAAGATATGTATCATGGAATGGAATAACTATACAGCATAACATCATATGAACATGTCAAAATGGTTAACAAAATACATTAAAACATAAAGCATAAGGCAAATAGAACAATATTATCAAACATAAGTTCATAAGGATAACAAATCATATGTCTATTTAAGTCCATGCAAACATAGTCATGCATTAAGGTAAGTTCGTGCAATTAGGTTGAATATAACTAAATAGTTATAACATAGAAATAGTCAATGGTACATAATAAAATGACTTAAAATAATGACTTACTCCTATGATCAAGGTGGGGATTACATGGAATCACCTCACTTGTGATCAATCCTTAGAGATCATAGGTCTAAGAAAATAGTAAGAATATGCACAGTAAGAGGCCTCAAATCTTACCTTATAAGTGAGCTCTCAAATAACAAAATGAAATGTAGGGTTTTGGAAGAATTAATTTTAAGTGTGGTTTGATAGGACTTGTAGTGTGAATCTTAGTTGGAGTTCTCTCCTAAAGTCTTTAATTGTAGGGTTTAGCTCTTCGAGATTGCCTCCCTCTTCACTTTCTCTCAAGAGGGGTATTTATAGGGTTAGGGATAAGTCTCTCATCTAGAGAGGAATTAGAGTTCTTCTAGGACTATGAAACATATTCTAAATAGGAAGCTCGCACTTCTAAAATCTTTTCACATCAGCAAGTCCATAAAAACTTGGACTATAAGTCTGTGCAGACCTAGGTTATAGGCTCTCCCGCCAGTCTATGGGATTTAGGCCAGGTTTTAGGCTAGGTTTTTGTTTTAGTCTATATAGACATGGGCTTTGGTTTGTCTATGCAAATTATGGGCTTTAGGCTTAACTAGTTTAGACAAGCTATGATATGAATCTCATAGTTTTAAGTTCAGGTGGACTGGTGCCATATTACTCCATATGGACTTCGGTTTTAGGTTGCTTGCCTTGTTACTTTAGCCCATCTCTAGTTATCATCATAGGCCAAACTCTAAGCATCTACAATTGCCCCCACATTGGTGTGTGCTATGAAATGCTAAAGCAATAGTGCACATCAAAGTACTTAAAACTTAGTAACATACCTAAAGTTTTGCTATTTTCACCTTTTTATGATCCAGCACACTATTATCATGTCTTTATGATACAAGTTGTTATCTCACACCTTCACGATCAAACTTGTTGTATGTTTTCATTTCTTAGTATTTGTATCATTTGGTGGCTTAGTGTTTGCACCATTCGACAGCTTGGCATTTACACCATTTAGTGGCTTTGTCAATTGCACTTATTGGTGGCTTAACAGTTGCACTTTTTAGTAGCTTATTGTTTACACCTTTTAGTCGCTTGACATTCGCACCATTCAATAGTTTTATCAATTACACCTCTTGGTAGCTTGGCATTCGCACCTTTTGGTAGCTTGTTATTTGCACCTTTTAGTGGCTTTGTCAATTGCACCTTTTGGTGGCTTAGCATTCACACTTTTTGGCAGCTTGTTGTTTACATTCTTGGGTGGCTCAACATTCACACCATTTGATAGCTTTGTCAATTACACCTCTTAGAAACTTGGATTCGCACCTTTTGGTGGCTTGTTATTTGCATCTTTTAGGGCTTAATCAATTGCACTTCTTGCTGGCTTTTAATGTTAGTACTTTGCTATATATATGGTTGATGTGTATGGAAGATGCATGTTCTCATGTAGGAAAATATGTTGCCAATGCCTTTTTCATGCAAAGAAGAAGGATAATACATGTTTTTATGCATGAGAGATGCATGTTTTCATGTGAGGTGTTGACAATAGATGATGCATGTTTTCATGCATAAGGAACTTAGGAACTTACTAATGATTTAGAGAAAGATACATTGATACATGTTTTCATGCATAAGGAATCTATTGAAAAATCTCAAATGATATATGTCTTTCATACATAAAGGTATTGATGAGGGATTATGGCCAATACATGTTTTCATGCAAAGATAAATGATACATGTTTTTATGTAAGGGAAAGTATGATGCATGTTTTTATATAAAGAAAAATATATGGATAAATAATGCATGCTTTCATGCATGTAGTTAAATGATGCATGCATAGGAAAATGTGAAGCGAGATATATGTTTTCATGTAAAAGAATATGTGATGCATGTTTAATACATCTAATGCATAGAAAAAAGGTATTGATGTATGCAATCTGTTGCAACTTTGCATGCATAAGAAAAGAAGAGTAAGTATTGATGCGTGGTGTCTAATGATCAGTGACTCAAAGAAAGATGTATTGTTACATACTTCCATGTGTAAAGAAAATGATAAAATAAATGTAGCCTACTTTCATACAATAGCATCATAGAGATGAATCATACATGTTTTCATGTAAAAGAAGACATGATACATGCTTTCATGCAAGGGAACCATGTATAATGAATGAGATAGTTCTATGAAGGAATGTGGTGATTTAAATGATTCGATGTCATGATATACGTGATAGCTCCCAATTTCTTTTAGAGGAAGGAACAAATCTGAGGGTAGGTATATGATGAATGCATCTTTCCCTATGATGAATGAATGTTTTTTTGTGATGGATGTATGAATGAAGGCAAATGTATGAATAGGCAGAATATGTACCTTTTTTATAAAATGGATATAATGAGCAGACCTATTGTTTGGGATGTATGTGTGACAATGTTTCTAAATGCATGAGTTAGTACATGTTTTGTTATTAGGATTCTTTGCCTCTCAGAGTTGTCATAGGAAAAGCTTAGGTTTAAGAAGAGTAAAAGTGTGATTTTGAGATGTCTTATGGAGAGACATGTAAAGTTAAGGTGATGGAAAGGCTATAGAAGGTATTGAGAAGTAGGCTAAGTTAGGGTGGTGAAAAGGAATGAAAAGTTCCACAAAAGAGGAGAAGAGTAGGTCGGAAGGAATGTGCCATGAAGGTATGAGGCAAAATGTCAATTTGCTGAATAATAAGTTATTGAGCATGAAAATTTATGAGGTTGTATAGTATGGTACCCTAATTTTTGCCTAGACCGCCCTTTATGGGTTTTCAATCTAAGGAGGTATGCTCTAACTTTTGCTTAGGATGCCCTTTGTGAGTTTTTAACCTAGTGAGCTTCTTTTTCTTCTTTTTTGAATTGAACTTATCCATGTTTGGTTAAGGCTTGGGATCTAATTGTGCTATGTTCAATCAACTAATTCTAGACTTGAACCTTTAAAATGGTTGGATATGTTTTAAAGCTCATAAACTTTTGTAGATTGTAAATCTAGAGTGATATGTCTTGAAGCTCACATCTTTAAAGGTTTATAGAGCTTCTGAGATCAATAATTAGCTTGCTCTAAGTGCTAACTTTATGCCCTCATTATTTTAAATCTTTGTTTCAACTGTATGTTGAATGTCATCCTTTTGACCTATCTGAGTAATGCTTTGATGATATCCCTATTATTAGCCAATCTGAAGATTTTCTAACTAAATATTTTCTCTCAATTTCCCTAGCTTTTGCCAAGGCTCATGCTTTTGATTGATTGGCCTAGCGGGAATTAGAAAACTCTTTTTTTTAATAAGGGCAATCACGGTTGAAAAGAGAATGCTTAATTGTTTGAGGCTTAAAGGTAAATTTTCCTATTTTTTATAGGCTTCAGAATTTTTACATCTTAATGCTTTTGACCTTCAGATTTTAGGTGAGCAAGAATCGTGAAATATTTGTTGTTTAAAATAGTTATTAAGTTTTAAAGGAATTGATTAAACAAAATGAATTTGATGCTTTAATTTTTTTAAAGCCTATTGAGTTTGGACCTCTTTTAAGATTGAAGGAAGGCATTCAATTGCCCCTAACTTATTATTTTTTTGTTCATCTCACATCTTACATTTAGGGTTATTTCTCATGCCTTATAAGGAAAGGTCAATTTTTGAACTTTAAAATTTTGTGTAGCTGCGGTGAGCCATTTTTTAGAAAATCATTACTTGTTTATGGTATGTGTGGATTACGCTGATCATGTTTGTTCCTTTTTTCATTTTTTTTGAAATCTCTCAACTCAGATTGAAGATTACCATACTATGCAATGAATGAGGTAAATAAAAATGTTCATGAAAAGCCAACACAATGTTTTATTAAACCTTAATTGTTCCAACATAAACGAAAGAAACAATTAAAAAAGAAAACACAAGCAATCTATCCTATCTTCATTAGATCCTTCCATATCCTTGATTGGTGTGATCCTGCAGTTGGTCAACACTTAGCTCATAGGGTGGCAAATTGAACGTTAGGAAGAGAGAACCTAGCTTTTTAGAGATTTGAGGGATAATAGTGAGGTCTGGTGCTAGGCGATCTTTAGGATTAGGTATTGCACCATGGTTTATGGGATTTTGGATGGCTTGATAAAGGGCTTTATAGTTGTTAGTCAGGTGGCCAGTCTTTTGGTAATAAGCACAATATAGGTCATGGCCATGGTTAAGTGGAAGTGGTGAGGAATGGTGTTTGGGTATTAAGGGTCGAAACAAGTTTTCTTCTTTTAACTCCTTGAGCATCATGGACAAGGGCTTAGTCAGATGGGTAAATCTATGTGAAATCTTTCTTGGCCCAATCACATGGTTATCACTTGCCCCTATGGTCAAATTTATGCCTGTTGGGTTCCTTAGAGCACCTTATTTTCGGAATTCTCGAATCTTTTCTTCTATGAATGCTATTATCCTTTGTTCTAGTGTTGCCATTGTCTTACTCATTATGCCTTTAGTCACAAATTGACTTTCACTTTTAGGTTTATGTCTGGTTGCCATTTTTTATGGTGAGGAGCATTGGAGGAAGTAGAGTGGTGAGTTTTTTTTCCTTTGAAGAGCCTGAGTGAAGGATGATCTTTATAGTTTCTGTGATATGATGCATGTTTCAAGCATTTACGATGCTACGTTATGCTTAACTTGCATGGATGATTGTAAGATTGAAGGTTAGCAATGCATGTGATATATACACGATGTGCCTAGCCATAATATGGATATGTGATGGTTACATGTCACAACTATACTAAGTAAGATGGTACAAGGTGAATGATGTCTGCATGATAGATTATAATATGCCAAGGGTATAGATGGGATGTAACTTTTATGATTCAAATGCATATGACACCTATGAAGTGATGCTAGGTGGATGGATCAATGATGTATGACTAAGCCTAAGCAATATGCATAAAAGCATGAAGTCATAGTGTTTAGTAGATATATGTATGATGCATGTGTGTGCATGTTGTGACTTCTATGATGCTAATGTTTTACTTGTTATGCATGATTGCTAGTGATGTCTAATGTTATACATGATTGCTAGTGATGTCTAATGTTATGTATGATTACTAGTGATGCCTAATAATCTTTGATCTATCTTTTAAGAGGGAGCTGAAGTAGATGTGATCTAGGATTTTCCCTTTTCTAGATTGAAGTTAAAATGTATTTATACAAAAGACTGAACATAAATTCATTGTCTTATTTTAAAGGAAAAGTAATTGAAAAGATTACAAAAGCTCATAACTAAACTAAACTGGAGAAGAGAGCTTCTAAGCTTTTGGATCAGGTATTTGCTTAGTGTCAATGAGATCTTAGATGGCATGACAGAGAGTGGTGCACTTATCTGTGGGATGACTTGTCACTTGATGGTAATCATAGTATAGATTGAACCTATGATTAGGGGAGGAGGAACAATCCATGACTTAGGTGTTAATAGCTGTAGTTTTTCTTTTTTTATAAGCTTATTCAAGTACCAAGATAGGGGTTTGCCCAATCTAGAGAAATGGCAAGTTTTAACCATGTTGATATTAGTGACTTGGCCCGAAATATCATTTTGATGGGTAAGTTCCCCATTCTTCTTGAATCCTCTATTTTGAAGTGCAAGTTCAAGATCAACAACTATGACTTTAAGCTATTCCCATATGGTAATGCCTTTAGCAAACATACTAGCATTCATGTAGCTATTAGCATTCTTGATGAACATCTTGATATGGTTAGTATAATCAGGCTTATTTCTCATTTTAAGTATCTTGTCCCTCCATCGTTCTAAATATTCTAAAAGGATTTATTGGATTTTTTGTTCCCCAATTGCAAGTCTTTGAGTGTCACCTCAATGGTTGCATTATTTGAGTATTGCTTGTTAAATGTAGGGGCCAAATCTTCCCAGTTCACTTTGACCTTCTTTTTCAAGTTGTGGTTGTAACGCCCATAAGTCTAACTTCTATGAACAGTACCTCCTTGGGATGAATGGTGTTCGTGATAGCTCGGGGCACCTTTACGAGTCCAAAAGGGGTGTATTGTTCATAAAACTTTGACAGGCCAAAAAATGGATAAAATGAAAGAATTTAAAAATTTAGAACCAATAAAACATTTCGAGTTAAGAACTAGTAAATGCAGAGATAAAATGAGGTTATGCTGGAACAGCCCCGAGATGTGCCCGGATGGACTCGAAAATACCATACCTTGAACCTCAAAAATTCCAATTAGCATGATGGACAAGGAATTATAATTTTCTGATGTCAATTGTTATTTTTTCTAAATATTTTATTCTAGCGGCTGAATAATGCCTAAAAGTCAATAATGGAATTTTGACTTGAAATTTTACGTGGGCCTTAATGACACTAATTAAGGATTTTTAAAACTAAAATGAGTATTTTTGGAGGTCTAGAGAATTTTTTGTGAATTTATAAATTTGAAAAGGAAATTAAGAGAAAATGGACCGTTAGATCGCCACGTGTCGCTATCTGAGCCATCCACCTACCCCTATATAAAGGGCCAACACATGTGAGCGGGATCACATGTGTGAACCAACATTTTCTTCCCCAAAACTCTCCCAAAGTTGATGCTATTGAGGGTGGTTTCTCTCTCCCCCTTTTTTTCTTCTCTTTCTCTCTCCTCCCACCACCAAAAATCACAAAAAAAGATATGAACTAGGCCCTCCATCCATAGGGTTTAATTCAAATAATAAAATTGAAGAATTTGGCTTGTAGAGAGAGATATTCAACCTTGGTGAATAATGACCAATCTTAGTGTAAATGATTTTATTCCATTTTTTTACTTTTGTTTTAGGTAGTTTAGAGTATTTTAAGAAGTTCCATGGTTTTAGATTTTCATTTGGAGTTATGTAGGATTTTTGAGGAATTTTTCTAAGTAAAATTTGTGTATGTTTAGGAAAAAAAGGAAAACATTGAAGGAGAGCATCAAGTTAGGCCTCAAAATAGTGGAGGAAAGGGTGTTTGCACACCCTAGGTATGTGGAATGGAGTCAATTCATGTATGTCATGTGTTTTGGCATGATTTGGCATGTGTTCATATGTATGGAAATGCAAGTTTATGGTGTTATGCATGGGTTTGATGTAAATTAAGGACATGACTATGTTAATGATGGCAAAATAACATGGTATGAATGATATTAGGGAGAGGAAACTATATGTGTGTATGTGCTTAGCATGTGGCCGAATGGTGTGTATGGATGGCATGTCATGGTTGTGTATGGACATGACATGTTAGGCATGACATTGGCATGCAAATAATGTGTACAAATATTGCTTGGAAGGTGGATGATACTATTAAGATATATGGTATGTTAAATTGGGAAATAATAACCTAAAAGAGTATGTAATGTGTACCTTAAAGATGACTAGTAATATGGTAATTATTTGTGTACCATTGGTGGCATAAGTATAAGACTTGATTCATGGAAGATTATAAGAAGGAATGATGCAAGAATGATGGATTTTGGATTGGCATGTGTAGTACCAAACAAAGGGCAAAATGTTAAAAATGACCAAATGAATAGTAACCTACTCGTAAAATGACTAAATGAATAGTAATTTTTATGACAAGAGACCAAAAGTGTGAACTTGTGTGAAGTTGCATGTAAAGTGATATTGATGTTTTAATTGACATAAAATAAAATAGAAAGTAATTATAAATGACATAACTAAATAAGGAATAGTGACTTAGCCCATCAGTTAAACACCCATTGGATGGCTTGATCGGTCAACTAGGGAATTAGCAACTGTTAGGCAATTTGGTCCTCCTGGGGCCACTGCTATCTATTAGATGTGGTGGGTGCATCTGCTGAGGTTTTGATATAAACCTACACACTCGGGTATTAGAAGGTCCACCCAGGCTGATCCCTGCTACCTATTGACTGTCTGTGGATTTTGGGAGGTCCCATAGGGCTGATCCTTGCTATCCACCTGTGATGCTTTGGAGACATGACTCGAGGTATTAGGAGGTCCCAAAGGGCTGATCCCTGCTATCCCACTTGCAAATATTGGGAGGTCTATGGGCTGATCCCTGCTATCAGCCAGTCTGGTATTAGGAGGTCTATGACTGGTCCTTATTATCGGGTGAGGTAGGTGCAGCTACCGAGGTCTAAAATATGGGCCATTGCACAGGATAGATCCCACTATCTGGTATCTTAAAGTGTCGTTTGTCTGTTATGGACCTAAATTGTATTAAACTTAACTATGATGATAGTACATGGAATCTGAATTAATAACATGGATTGAATTAATTAAATAGGATAAACGACATTTAGACTGATGTCTTGCATGACCCTGATGAAACATATTTATGCATGTGTGTACATAACTTGCATGTGTGTCTGCATGTGTGACATACTTTATTGTATCTATTCCACCACTGAGTGCATACTTAGTGTGTTAGTGTTTCGATATACAGGCTATAGACGAGGTAGCTATCCAACTTCATCTATGCTAGTGTAACTGACCCAGAGTTCTTTTTGGTATATTTTTGATGCTTTTGTACTTTTGTTAATCAGTTACTCATGTATGGTAGATGTAAAGTCAGTAGTACATGTATAGTGTAAAACTGAGATAAATGAACTAAATGGCTGTACAAACCTCTTTTAATGGATATATGTATATGCTTCTATTTATTTGTCTATAGATTTAAAACCTTGTGTGTTGCTGTGTGTTAAATGTTGATGTGGTCTTAGGGGACCAGAAGGGTCTAGGAGCTGAGTTTTGGATTAAGACTGTTATAGAAGTGCTTTTCTTATAGGAAAATTTTTGGTTTTTTTACCCTGGTAGCCGTTATGTTGCCTAACTTTTTATAAATGGATAACAGATGTAAATTGGACTTTTATTAGACTAAAATAGGCAGTAATAAAAAGTTATGCAATAATAATCACTAGGTGGTTAAGATAAGTCAAAGTTGGTCAAAGGGACATAAATGTTAAATGAATGGCCCAGGAGAAATCCAAGGATGGGTGACCTCCAGGAAGTGGCACCTTTTGTCTGTTTCCTTAGGGAATGGGCAGGGGGTGTTCCAGTGGTACCATTCTAGGGCTTGCTGAGTTAGAGACATACTAAACAAGCTTACCATTTATGCTTTTGACAAATTGGTCGACCTCATAGCTACTGCAAATTGCTTTAAATGAGTCCTTGAGATAGAAGTGCCATTGAACTTGCTTAAATTTGGCATCTTGAATTTATGGGGCATGGCATGAGCTTTAAGCTAATGTCTTCTAGGTTGATATCTTTGGCCCCTGTCACTAGATGACTCATGGCTTTCAGCTTTTTGTTAAGTTCTTTAATAGGATCTTCCTTATCATACTTGGGTGGTGGAACCCTATTATAGCTAGGCTTAACAAGTGGTATCTTTTCATTCAAAACCTGGTCATCAGTCTTTTCTTTTTACCATTATTGTTAGTAGAAGTTTGTCTTTATCTCACTATGCATACATACTTGATAGGGCATTAGTCATGGCAACCATTATCCTATTCTCTATATCTTGACTTGTGCATGAATGATGTAATAGTGTAACACACATATATGTGGATGCATGGTATGGATAGTTATTACATGAATGATGTCAAAAAATGCATGAGTAAGAAGTCAATGAACCTTTACAAGATTGTAACCTTTGAATCATGGTTAGTGTGTCATGTGCTAGTGTGAAGTGTATTTAAGTCTACATGAAATGTGTTTACAATACATGTGATCTAAGATAATACATGGGTGTTTTAGAAAAAAAGCTTATGTTGTGAATGGGAAATGTAGGGATAAGTATGCTATAATGTATATTTATAAAAAGCAAGAAGTTTACATCATATAGTAGGTATAATACAATGTTATGTATGTGTATACAAAAAGGATGCATGTTAGATGTACAAGGACAAATGCAAGCAATAAGCCTTCCAACCTTATTACTCCCACACACATAGTCTAGCCATTTCTTTCCTAGGTGTGGTTACCTAAGCATCATCAAGGGATGTATAGGATTTTTTATGGTCCAAATTAGGCCTAATGACCTCTTATATTTAAAATGAATGCTAAAAAAATGGCCTATAACATTTAAGTCTTATTTGTGGTGAAATTAAGTTAGGCCTATTCTAGATAAAAGGCATAATAAGCTTAGCCCACTTCAAATAAGGTTAAATGTAATAGGCTTATATAACAATCATAATGCAATCGCAATCACTTAAAGTCATATAACCTAAGGGAAGTTGCTAAGCTTAACTACATGGGCTTACAGTTTAGTCTGTAACACCTTTATGGTTTTCACAAATAGAAGTCCCTCCTAACGGGTCTTTCTAATCAAGGATAATAGTGATCGGTTAGTTCACCATTTTATATACCTGAAGGTATAAGGCTTGTGAGTGATGGATATGCTAGCAATCTCCCATTCTTGAATGAAAACTGGGTTTATGGTTTGCAACACCATCCAAGGTAAAAACAGACATAATTTATATATGATGAAATGCATGAGACTGATAAAAATTAGAATATTAGAAGGTATATTATTTGGGCAATTTTGGATTTAATTCTCAATCCCTAATAGAGTCGCCACTATAAATTTATTGTATTTTATCGGGGATGAGAGTGGTTAATGTTTGGAGTCACCACTTAGCTCTACACTAGGACCACTAATCATTTGCCCAGAAAGGGTTCAGAATTAGATCTTATTAAGGCCCTAATAATATACCTTCCTTTACATTCTAACATTTATCAATCCCTTATCATGCAAGCAAGAATTTAATTAAAGCATTTATGTCACCTTTTCACTTAGAAAATAAATTGCAGTATTAAAATATACAACAAGCATAAGTATGTATTGACATCTAGAAATTGTGTCATTTATTAGTGGTTGTTTGACGTGGCAATTACTCGTAGTTCTATAAGAATTGGTAGTAATTGCCTAACTCCCATCTTTAGGAGATTGGCCTTTGTTAAAATACATTTTCCATGTGACTTTTATTAAAGAAAAAATAAAATCATTTTATTAAGAAAACACCAATTAATTATGTAGAAAACCATTAATGTGAGGTTAGGCTTTTGCATGTAAAACCAGTTATTAAGCTACTTATTACAACCCAAAATAAGTAGGAGAATTAAAATGTACAAAACCAAATAAACAAATAGAGGGTAAAATATTTAGTCCCGTCTTTGTGTTTGTAAGTCTGTGTGAACCAGGTAAGGCTTCTATCATTATCCATGTGGACTACGACATATCATGGTTAATATGTTTGTCTGGACCTCTAAGCCAGTATGAAAGGTTATTCGTACATAACTTAAGGAAAAGGTTAGTACCACAGATAATGGTTCGTGAGGACCTAATAATAGAATGGTAACATCATATGCAATACAAATAAGAA
>CANXYI010623930.1:0-10250 GCA_948208565.1 Hura crepitans
AAAGCTTTCTAAGTCATAAAATAGTATTTAACTAAACCCCCTATCTTAAGACCAACAAAACCTGGAAAATCCTTAATCCTATATCTGGCAGTTGAAGAATCTTCCATAGGAGCTCTCATCACACAAGTAGACGAGCCCCGAGTAGAAAATGCAGTCTATTACCTAAGTAAGAAATTAGTCCCATAGGAATAGAAGTATGCAGAAGTTGAGATGATATGTTTGGGAGTAATTTAGTTCTCTAAAAAGCTATGCCACTACTTTCAATCATACAAGTAAAGGTGGTGGCAAAACATGATCCCTTTAGGTACTTGCAAACTGCACCTTCCTTAATAGGCAAGATAGGTCATTGGATCCTACTTTTGCAAGAGTTTGACATTTCCTATGTCACTAAGATTATGATTAAGGGCTAAGCAGTGGTTAAATTCCTAGCACAACACCCAATCAAGGGAAGACAAGAAGAATTTGAGTTTTTAGATGAACATTTAGGGGGAATATCCTAGGAAGGATGGAAAATGTTGTTCGATAGAGTTGTAAACCAAAAAGGTGTAGGAGCTGGTGTATTACTCATCAATCTAGAAGGTGAGCAGATATTCTTAGCTAGGAAGTTAGCATTCCATACAGCTAACAATGTAACAGAATATGAAGCATGCATCTATGGGCTCAAAACTTTATATCAACTAGGGGCAAAAGTAATTAATATACATGGGGATTCTATGCTACTAATATAGCAAGTGAAAGGTTACTAGAAAATCACTGATGAGAATTTAAGCAAGTATGTTAAAATACTTACGGATTTATCTGAAGAATTCGATCAATGCACTTTCCATCACATCTTTAGAGAACAAAACCAAGTTGTGGATGTCGTAGCCACTTTAAAGTTAGTGTTGAACCTCACTAAAAAGGATTTGCCTAAACCCATGTACTTAAGAAATTGAGATTCCCTACCCATACAGGTATAGTTAGCACTCTAATCGAACAAACTGATGTCAACTTGCCTTGGTACCAGTACATCCATGTACACTTAGAAACTAGATAGTACCAAGACCATGCAACTGAGAAAGATAAGAGTGTCCTATAGAAATTATAAACACAATTCATTTCACAACAAGGAATGTTATACAAAAGGTAGTTGGGTGGCATTTAGCTTGGATGTGTGGATGAATCAAAAGCTTAGAAAATACTCATAGAGGTATATGAAGGAGTCTATGGTCCTCAGATGAATAGGAAAAACTTGGCAAAGAAGATCATGCGATTGGGATACTACTAGTTAACCATAAAAATAGATTCCTATAACTTTGTTAGAAAATGTCGCAAGTGCTAGATCTATGGGAACCTAAGTGACATACCCCCTAGTGACTTGATCAATTTATCATCTCCCTAGCAATTTTGAACCTAGGCAGTAGACATAATTAGGGAAATAAGGCCATTAGCTACCAAAGGGCCTAGATACATAGTGGTAGCAATTGATTACATCTCAAAATCGATTGAAGCTAAATCTTTTAATAAATTAGGGGCAAGACAGATGGTGAAATTTATTAAAAGAAACATTATCTATAGGTATGGATTGCCATAAGAAGTCATCACAGATAATGGTGTACAATTTCAAGGTGAAACTAGATCGCTTTTGTAAAAGTACAAAATTAAGCATCACAAGTCTTCTCCATACTAACCTCAAGCTAATGGGGCAATTAAAGCAGCAAATAAGAATATCAAGAATATTTTACAAAACTGATAGTTACTTACAAGGATTAGGTAGACATGTTACTCTTTGCACTATAGGGATACAAAACAACTATCAGGATATCTACGCAAGCCATGCCCTATTTGTTTGTTTATAGAAAGGAAGTAGTGTTACCAATAGAAATTGAACTCCCTTCACTCAAGATTATGCTGGATGTAGAAATGCTAGAAGTAAAATAGGCTAGAAATAGATATGAACAATTGGTGTTGATTGATGAAAAATGACTTAAAGCTCTTTAACATATGCAATTATATCCAAAGAGAATTGCTAGATCCTACAACAAGAAAGTTAAGCCCAAATCCATATCAGAAAGTGATTTGGTATTAAAATAAACTAGGCCTTTATTATTAGATCTTAAGGGAAAGTTCAAGCCTAATTGGGAAGACCCATACTTTGTCAAAAAGATATTCAAACATGGAGGAGTTAAGATCACAAGCTTAGAAGGCAATGAATTCTCAAAACCCGTCAACATGGATAAGCTAAAGAAGCACTTCTATGGAAAAAAAAGGTATGTTAACTTAACAACCCAAACAAGGTGGCTTAGACAAAATTTAGGACACCTTGATGAGGTGAAAACCTATCAGGCACTTCATGTAAAGGTTAGGGGATTTTAGAGAAAATATCTAGTCAAGAAAACCTTTTCAAGGTAGATTGGTAATAATAGTATCATCAATGAGAAATTAATATATTTGCCAACATTAAGTACCTTAGTTCTCAATGCAATTAATAGCAAGAATACTTTAGTTATGATTATTGATATTCAAGCTTCCATTAAGTGAGAAAAATCATACAAGTATCTGAACACTAAGAAGAGTCTAAATACATTTTTTCTTTTCAAACATAGAAGTTTTATCCTCACATTTTCTCTTTAGTCCTAATGTCTTATTATCTTTAGATGTACTTAAAATCCAATCTTTGTAATCATAATCTGTACTTATGTTATTGTTAGTTACATGATCAGGCACATATCTCTGTATAGCATGACTCTTTCACAAGTCGAGAAAAGAGCACAAGAAATCTTGTGTTAAAAGTCCACCTTGAAACCCCAAAAGTTCAAAAGGGATCCTTTGCAATAGACCAAATTGTCATTGGATTTGAGAAGGGATGTAAAATGTAGCATGCCTCAATTCGATCAAGATAACACAACCCAAATTGCAAGACAGAGAAAAATAGGTGATCTTCCACTAAGGACACCTCTATTAGATTACATCAGTATTACTGAACAATTTAGTCCATTGATCATAGGTGCTAAATTTCTTCTTAAGTTTCCTTTTACAATGGTGATTTAGAGCATACTTAATCCAAAGCTTTTTTAGAGGAGGTGTAAGTAACATTATTTATTTTTGTAACCAAATCTAACAAAAAAAAAGAATTTGTTAGGCTGGAAAATCCATAAAGGACAACACAGGCAAGATTTAGGCAAACCTACTAGTGTGAAAACCCTCATAGACACACTAGGTAATAGTTAGGGTTAAAAGAAAAATAAAAGCTAAAGGGAAAACCAACAAAGGCTCTCCATTCATACCTGTAAAAGAAGTGGGCTCTCAGCTATGACGTCAATGTCCCTTCTCTTTAAAGCATCTAATCCTTGAATGGTTTCGACTAAAAAGACACCAAAAGGATTATGATTGAAGCATACTTTAGTCAAGATTTGGAGGAGCTTAAAATCTCAAAACACATCTTTAAACGTGACTATTAACATGTTGCTAAGGATGCATAGTAACATGCATTTAGCCCACTCCACTGAGTTGAGAGGAAATTTGTGAGTAAAATATAAAATTGCTTACAAAGAAATTAGGCCTATACTTGGAATTATTTTTGAGCCATAAAAGGAGAAATGCCCAAAGCAAGGATAATATCCATGGGATAATACTCTTAAAAAGATGGAAGAGCTAGAGGATCATCTGAAATAACTTTATAGCTCAAAATAATAGTGAATTCTTTCATAGTCGAGGTAATCTCTTGATGATTAAAGATAAACACATGGAAGATAGGGTCCTAATATTGCACAGTTACATTCGAAAAATTATGGTCAATTCTCACTTTTCTTAAGAATTTAAGGTAGAAAAGGGAGTAAGGATGTTCAAAGTCTAGAAAGCCTTTAATTCAAAAATTTAGGACAATTGTTGACTAAAAGAGAGAGACATAGTGATGTATTACATGAACAAAGGAGAAGAGAGGTATTTATAGGCCCTAAAACTCACCATTCCTTTTTCTACTAAGACAAGGAATCTAAAACACGCAAAGAAGTCTATACAAACCTCAAAACATCTGACGTCGATGTCATGGTCCACACAGACTAATTAAGACAGGTTTGTAATAGTGTTTATTACTAATGAAGAAGAATATTTGCATGGACCTTTATACACCATGTCTACTGTACCAAGAACTATCAAGCATTTTTATGTAAGTCTTACTAAAAATGGCACTTATTTTCTGGTCACTAAACCTCTAGCAGAATAGCAATATTACGGATTGTTGTCACTTATTGTCTAACATCATTGATTTATTGCGTGAATCCTTAGATAGAATTAGAATACAATATTTAATTTTTTTAGTGTTTTTTGTCATTAGTTATCAAACATTTGTATATAAAGATGTAAGATTGTATTTAAAATAAAAGATTGTGTTGGGCTTATTCAAGTAATAATAATAATAATAATAATAATAATAATGATAATAATAATAATAATAATAATAATAATAATAATAATAAAGCTACCATCTACTCTATTCTTCAGTATCATCCTTAGCCTCAGTATCCTAATCATCAGTCAAAAGCATTAGCTTGTTAGAAATCTTTAAGGCTCTTAGCTTCTTTCGAGTATCCTAAAAAGTAGTAATTCTCCTAGATAACTCACTCTAAAAAAGAATGAAAGATTAATGCATAACATGCATACATACACATTTGCACAAACTAACTATTGTAGGAAATTGATTACAATAAGGACTCTAGCCTTATCAACCTTCGAACTCCTAAAGGCTTTTACTATGTAAGTGGTTCTTTTTACAGGACCCTTACTTATCTATCCAAATTAAGACTAAAAGTGTCACATTAAATCAAAACAGCACATTGAGTAGTAAAAATCAAAAAGTACCATACCAGTGTGATATTCTCTAGCTCAAAGGGAATTGGCCATTTATCCGCAATTTGAAGGTGTGTAGAAGATAGCTCTCTATCCACACCATATCATATGTAACTTAGTCCTGGTATATCAGTCAAGGTATTTAAGACATCATTAGGTAATGATGACTAACCAATAGGCAGACTAGAAACTCCACTTCTAGTATACGAGCAGGAGGAGGTGAAAATTGAGAACTAGGAGAACTAGAAATAGTTCTCACTATTTTTCTTATTAAAGAAGGTTCAGCTTCAGAGGTGGTGGTAGTAGGTTACAACATAACACATAGTTAGAAAATGTTTTCAAAAATAATGAGCAAAGACCAAGCCATTTAGTTGAGAAAAGAGGAGGTCCTAAGGTATAAGGAACCTGAAGCAGCATGTGAGAGATGCCCAAGAAAGGTATCCCTTTCCATGACTCTCTACATGTGTGCTTCCTGAGATACCTATAGTCATGCCTCACACAAACTCTAGATCATCAATGTACCTCCCAAATAACATCAAGTTAAGAGGATTCTAAGGAATATGATATGCATTAGGTCTCATATGCCAAGCTATTACTCTCTCATAAAAACTACGAGTAATCCTCTAGAGTGGTCAACAATATCTTATGAGAAGACAATTCTCATACAGAACGTAAAAAGTCTAGCATCTCCTAAAGATAAAAGACCCACTATGCCAAGTCAATATGCAAAGCTAAGTGTTAGTTAAAATCACCTAAATAACTAATAATAAGCTTTCATTTGTAGGAAATACTCACATCGTACCAAGTTCTAGAACTGAGAGACTAATGATGTTGAATCAGAAAAAATGCATTCCAAAGTCTTGAGGATAGTCAAACCCATTTATCCATTTCTAGGTATCAACAAAGGATGTCTAATTGGCAAGGTCGAGGTAGTAAATATAGCTCATATGCCTAAACCTAAAAAAGCAAAGGCACAAGGTTAAAATCAAAAAGGATCCAAAATAGATTACTTACTAGAACACTTGACATGAAACCCTATAGAAATCGATGGCTTTTTTTGGTGTGAACAACCATGCCCAAGCTTTGTAAAACCTAGCCAAAAAAGGAACAACACTAGTTTTAGGAGCCAATGTTCTCAACTTGCTCTAAGATAGGAAGGAACCTCCAACTTACATTACCACTAGCATTTGCAAATAATGTGGTGCCCAGCAAGTAGAGGAGGAAGTAGCATACATACTGATAAATTTTAGAATGACTAGATAGAGTTACATCCATCCACCTCTCATACAAGTCTATGCAAGGGATACTCCTAGAATGATCCTGAGGAATAAAACCTAATAACTCACTCACCTCTTGTAGTTGAAGTAAGGGGTGGCAGTAGCAAGCATCAAAAGCAATGGCTCACCCTGTATATGGCACTCCTGTAATAAAAGACCAATAAAAGTGTGTTATGGTTAGCTCTCTAAATAATAAGTGAAATGTATGCATCGTGTCCATCCACCTATCTAAAAAAGCTCTAAGAGGCTACAAATCTCTATTAAAATCTCCCTTAACCAAGTTATCCATAAATGTCTAGAATCTCATCACTCTCACCCTATTTTTAATCTAGATAGGCATCACAAAATACCATTGTTGCTGTCAACACAAGGTGGCCCCACATTTAAGATATATCTACAAAAGGTAAATACATATAAGTAAGACAAACATTCGTATAAAC
Organism: Hura crepitans; assembly: GCA_948208565.1. NCBI lineage: Eukaryota > Viridiplantae > Streptophyta > Magnoliopsida > Malpighiales > Euphorbiaceae > Hura > Hura crepitans. The sequence goes on from CANXYI010623930.1 coordinate 6,545, forward strand.
TAAAGATTCAATAAGGAAGTCTACACGAATAATAAGCAAGTAGCCATAATAAGTCTGCACAGACCACAAATATCTATAATGTTTAAATACTCAAAAACATGTAACAAGTTTGCACAAACATCATATTTAAGCAAACATAAGTCTGTATAAAATTTAGATAGCTTACAATGAGTCTACATGGTCTTTCTAATCTACCACATATAGAATATCTCAACATCCTATGTTAGCTATACTAGAACTAGTAAGCTAAAACAAGGTTCACATGGACCTAAGCTACCTTAGGTAACCCAAGTCTGCTTGGACTTATCAACCTAGAGATGCCATACATTATGAAAATAAAAGAAAATTGTAGTTAAATCACAAAAGGAAATATAAAGAAAAGAAAATGCACCTGGAGGCATACTTTCAGGCATGAATGATGGGCTAAATATGCTAAAATGGGAGTTGGGTCATTGAAGGAGATTTCGTTCATTAGAGCAGTGCTCCATAGGTGGCTGATAGCCAAAGAAGGCATAAAACCCTCTAAAATAGGCATAGTGATATCCTCTATTGGAGGAGGAGATGAAAAGCAGAGTTCAAGCTCATCAAAAGTAGAAAAGTCATTAGCGCTTCTTCCTATGATGCGGTATTGCTGGAGGAAGCAAAAGGAGAGTCATAGAAGAGGAAATTTACCATCAAACTATATTTTGTTGAGAGAAAATAGAAAAATAGAAGAATGAAAATGAAGAAGAAAAGGAAGAAAACCTATAGTTATTAATCTATCGTGAAATGTCCACATGGACTTTCTTTACTAATGTCTTTATGGACTTAATTTAAGCACCATCCATACAGACTTATTTTAAGCATAATCTGTATGGACTTATTACAATCTTATCCATACTGACTTACTTTACTTTTTTTTGCATGAACTTAGCTTACTCACAATCATAAGGATCCTTTACAAGTACATGAGTGATCTTAGTTACAAGCATATGATCTTCATAAATTGCTCAATGCTACATAAAAGCTAGGTACGTATCACAAAATTTTCTATATCAAACTAATATTAATTTGTATTGGATTCTTTTTTATAGGATTTAAATTCTCTCAAATTTGACTCTGTGTCTAATCAAATTTTCTAAGATTCAACTCTGTGTTCCATCTAATGTTGTCAAGTTTGACTTTATGTCAAATCCACAACTTTCTTAAGTTTAGCCTAACAAGCCAATCTACAACTCTCTCAGGTTTAGCCTAACAAGCTAATCTAAAATATCTTCCTCTTGACTAAACCTCATCAGATCAGCAACCTTAGGCATGATCAAAACATTTTTAATCTGGTCAAACCTCATTGCTCAAGCAAAATTAGGTGTGATAAAAAATACTCTCAAAATGTGGTTAAACCTTGTCAATCAAACAACCTTCAGTTTGATAAAATCATCTTTCATCTAATTAGATCTCATCAGTCAAACAACCTTAGGTACCTATATTCAAAGCGAAGAGACAAGCTCTCCATGGTAATTAAGAGGTAGACATTCATAGTTGATACTTTTAGGTAAGTACTTTTGATTCTTGTACTTTTGTATACATTATTGATTTGGCATTTCACAGCACATATCAAAGTGGGGGCAACTATAAACACCACAACTTTTAAACTAGGATGATCACTAGAGATAGACTCTTATGCAAAGGCACAAGCCCCTTACGAAGCAAGTTTGTACGGACTTATTTTATTGTTCACATGAACATACTCTACCTAGGTCTATACTAGCCCAATGAACTCCACCAAGCTCAAGTCTCATGGTCTATCCAGACTAAGTCCAAGTTCATATTTGTAAGGACTAACTCAAACCTAGCCTAAGAGTTGGCCCAAAGCCCATAGAACAGTAGGAAAGCATACAACCTAGGTCTATATGGACTAAGCCATACAAGTTCATATAGACTTGCTAATGTAAAATATTTTAGAAGAGGGATTTTCCTATTTAGAGTACAATTACTAATCCTTTTAGGATTTTTCTTCACTTTGATGGGAAATTATTAAACCTAAGCCAATAAATGCCTTTCTTGTGTATGAAAAAAGGAGGAGGCTAAGAATCAAATTCATAATAGCTAATAAACCCATCTATGAGTCCAGGGGAGGACTCTAAAGAGGAATCACTCTACTAGTCTTATTAGCCTTACCTAAAAATAATTCTTTCTATACTCTTACGCTTTTGTTCTATTACTTGAGAGTTTATTCACAATATAACATCTAAGGCCTCTTCTATATATATTGATATTGTTTTCATTGACCTATGATCTCCAAGGATTGGTCACAAGTGAGTGGATTCTATGTAATCCCCACTTTGATCATAAGAGTAGGTCATGATTTTAAGTTTTTTCATAGTGTACAATTAATTACCATTACATCATATTCATTCTACTATCTTTGTCTTCATTGTACAAACTTAATTGTAATTTTTATAATGTCTACATAGACTTACTTTCTTAACATATGTATGATATGTTGTTCACATAGATTTATTTTTAGCACTAGTGTCTTATTTGTCTTATATATCATGCTTTAATATATCTTGTTTAACTTGTTAATATTAATATATAATGTTAGCATATTGTATAATTATCTCATTCTCTAGAATACATGTTTGTTAATATATCAAAATTATTGTATAGTCTGCACGGACTCCTTCTCATGAGGAACGTAGCCTGTACAGATGATTTTGTTTCATTCTTGTATATTCTAACTTTAAGTCCACACAGACTCCCTCTCATGATGAACATAGTCTGCATGGACATCTACTTTGAATTTTAGTCTCACATGTATTTACTTCTTGTCTTCTTTATAATTTTTGTGTGAATCTCTTATTTAGTCTCATTAAGCCACTTCCTTTGAGTTGTATGCAAATAACCCTACTGACTGGAGTAGAGGTCTAGATGGACATAATATCCCTCATAAGTAGTAGTCTGCATAGACTAATCAGCATATAGGACCATTTAAGTTATTTACTTTATTTCTTTTGGTATTGTAATTATTATATCTTTTAGTTTATTTTGGGTTGCAATAATTTGTTAAACAACTTATTTTACATGCCAATTGCTTAACTTTCATAATAAAATGATTTTTTAAATAATTAATAAGTGTTTTTAAAATAAAATAGATTTGAGTTTTCTTAATCATAAGTCATATTAAAAATGTATTTTGAAAAAGGCCAATATCTTAGAGATGGGAGTTAAGCAGTTACTACTAATTTCTGTGGAATTACGGGTAATTGTCAGGTCATATCACAACTAATCAATGATCTAATTTTTGGATGTATGAAAATATCAATATATTCATTATATGCTTCAAAATATTGAAATTTACCTCTTATACATGCGAAGTTGATATGGATGCTTAAATATAATGCATGCTTGCTTGATACAAAACTGATAAATGTTATAATACAAAATGAAAGGCATATTATTGGTGCATAAATAAGATCTAAATTTTGAACCTTTTTGGTATAGAAGATCAAAGGTCTTAGTGTAGAGACTAAGTGGTGACTCTACTAACCATTCTCATCCATAGTAAAAAATACATAATCTCTACAACCTCTTTGATGCAAATAATCTTCTTTCCAATAAAATGAACAATGAGTTTGCTTATTTGTATGATGTTTTTCTTGATGGTAACATGTATCCAAGTGATCATTACATGAGAATTTTTTACATTAACTATATTAAAGCTAAT
>CANXYI010623936.1:0-10072 GCA_948208565.1 Hura crepitans
TTCTAATCATTCGACCCATGAAAGCTTGCAATGCATCCTTGTACTTCTTGGCCTTTGCTCTTGTTATTGGCCCATGTGGCAATGCTAGCTCATCTTTAGTCCCACTCTTCATGTCATGTGTCATGATTGTGCTCACATCAGATTTCATAGTTCTACTATTGAATTTGCCTCTTGCCAGTAGAACTCCAATTTCTAATTTGTAGTGCACAAATAAACTGCTTAAAACCTTGCTTTTCTCTCGTTGCCACTAACTCCATATATCTTGTATTCAATAACCCTTTTTACTAAATCACATTAGTTGGTCTATTTTTTCTAGCTCTTTCAACTCGTTCATTCTGCATACTTTAACTTTTAGAAATTCATTTGTAGCAATGTCGGCCCTTCACTTAACAACCTTTAAAGCCTTTTCTTTCAAATTCTGCTTTTACTCCCAGCATTATTCACCAATTTTATAGCTTTATAATTTCTTTTCTCTCGTGTAATCTCACCCCAACATCTTTTCTAAATTTCTTAAACATAACATCTCCATTCTCCTCATGAATTTTTCTTCCAATCTCTTATCTTTCACCAAGTCTCTTCAATTTTTATATATTTCCTCTCACTTGATTTCATAAAAAAATATTGTAGAGTGATCTGTTATATGTATGCCCTAGAGCTTATGTAATATGGTTATATTCATATGTTTAAACCTTATAAATTAATGTAAAAGGCATTTCTCTTTATATCATATTACTTTTATATATTACATATAATTATTCGCAACATCTTAAACCATGTTATAAATTCCCTGGTATAAAATCACAGTGAAGAGGAAATCATAAAGTGTTCATGATGTGAGATTTTTATTACATGTAAATGTGATATACCTAAATATCCCTAATCATAGTATTAATTAGATGGACATTATTAATGTGGATGGATCAACACATGTTATACTTCCTGATTAGATCAAGCAGTAGTTCTCACAAGCTGTAAGCATTGAGATGCTTAGAGTTAACATGTGGTTGATTACTTAGGAAGTAAGTACATCGAAGACCCACTATGAGATCTTCACATGGATACTTAATCTATGTCAGTGAAAGTACCTCATTATATCAGTGGTGCAAGTATCCTTAGACTTGAGATTACTAACTATCTTAAATATGGAGTAGCATACTTTGACTCTAAAGCTTTTACTTCGAACAAAAAGGATACATAGCAAGGTGCTTAGGTATGGCATGACATATTTAAAGATAGGGTAGTAATCAACAAAGGATTCACCACCCCCAGATTATAGTAGGAAGTTTATCTCACAATTCTGATGAGTAATCTTTATTCAGGAATCTTTGGCCAAAGAAAGATGCCATGTGTGAATAGAATAAAGGTGAAATTATCAGAACAATATGTCTAGGGCTTAATTAGACATACTTAGTTAAGCTTTGAGTTAACACAAGTCCATACTTTAAACTAGATAGATAAAAGATGGTGAAAGGAGTTTATTGCACCGTAACTGTATATGGAAGGGTTAAGTTAAACCACTTGACTTTCTAGCACTTGGTAGTCATGATGCATGGCTAGATGCCTCTCTTAACTTGTATACAAGTGATATATCAATTATTGAATTGATATTGATTCAATAAGATTGAATCTGTAGAGTCCTAGTTGGACTAGGACTCTAATTCACTATGTATTGCCAAGCTGTTCTAGAAGCCCATAAGGTCACACATATAAAAGGAGTTTGAGAAAGATTCAATGGAATTAAATGTTCTAATGATCTGAGATATCACTGGAAGATGAATTAAGAAGAAGAAATGAGCAAATGGGCTTAGAGCCAAATGAGCAAATCAGGGTTTTGGAAAATCAGGATTTTTGGACTTAGCCCTTGTTAAGTCCAAATTTCAATTGTTCTTGCATCTAATTTTTTATAGGCTTTTAAAAGGTTTAAAAGGCCTTAAATTAGAGTAATTATTAATCCAAATAGAGCTTAGGAGTGCCGCATAGAATTAATGAAAGTGGAGCTAAAGCAGATTGCACATAAGCCTATTAAAAGGCTTTTGCGCACAGGATAGAAAAGGGCCCAATTGATAGGTCCATTCTAGTCCAAATTTTAAGCGTTAAAATCTGACCTAAATAGGGTTTATTTATGATATAAATAAGCCTTATTGTAATAGCCAACATAGTCACATTTTTCTGTAATAAAAATCGCCGCATAGAATAATTGAAAACACATAAATTTCTTCTTCTTCCCTCATTCGTTTGAAAATCCTACTAGAACCTGAATTTTCAAGTTGTACTCTTCTAAGAACTTCTTGTGTAGATTACCTTAGAGGTGTTCCCAGCTGAGAATCATTGTGGTTTATGACAACTAAGTGAGAAGAACAAAAGAAAAGGAAAGCTGCATGTTGGAATCATATAGAAAATTTACGGTAAAGTCTTATTCTATATTGGAATCATATAGAAAATTTATGGTAAAGCCTTATTGAAACTCCAACCTTTGTTGGTATTCTATGGATATTTTATTTTCACTGGGCATGAGTCCTAAAAACCAATAGATCTTGTGGCTAAAGATATAGAAAATTAGAAGAAAAAGATTGAAATTATTTTCGGTTTACACCTTGAAATCCTGATTTCCCCTTCATGCTTAATGATCCCATTTCTATATTTTACCTTCTCACTTTTTGATTCTTCAATCACACCTTGGATTAGAATAGGAAGCTTAAGATTGATCCCTCTATCATTAAGTATAAGCAATAAAAGAAAAGGAAGAATAAGTGAGGAAGGGGAGGTTTTCTCCAATTTAGAAATTTTAGAAACAGATGAGTGATTATTTGATTTCACCATCAATCATAAAGATCCATAAAAATAATAACCGTCACATAATTATTTTTTATGATTGTTTTCTATCCCCTAAAATTTGAATTATAGTAGAGAATTCTAATAAAAATGCTCACTAGAAGTTTGAACATTTGTAATTTCCTATTTGATCTTAACAAATCTAAAAAACAAAATTAAAGGGGCTCACCTTTTTCATTCTAAGATAGAATTCACACTTCTACTCTATGCTCTCGATCATAAAGTGTTAGTGCTTGAGCTTTTATGCCTATTCCCTTAGTTCTCTTCTAACTGAAAAATTGATGAAAAAAAGATGAGAAGATAGGAAAAATTCAAGACCCTTCTTTTCTGATTAGGAGTACCCAAATGAGTGCTCCATATGTGGTTCTTTAGCCCCCCACTAAGAGAAATTAGGGTCCTCCCACTTAGACCATATTCCTTACTCACATTTCATTAATTTATTATGCTTTTTGAATAAGTCTTCTTTCAAATCTTAAATGAGTACACATTAATCCTCGTTGTAGATTCTCAACACACCTTAAATTTTTAGTTAATATCACTTAAATCTTATGCCCAGATTCCAATGCCAAATGCCGACTTCGTAGTTAACTCTTCTTGAAACATAGGAAATCTTAGGGCATTACAAATTGAGCCAAATCATATCATGTAAAAAAATAATTGGCAGTATGAACAAATTAGTCCGAAAATTACTATGAGTTAGATTTTGGTGTTTAAAGGTTTATGAACTATAAAAGACATAGAAATGACCATGACTTATACTAAATGTAAATTGTGATACATTATGAGATATAATCTTATAATGTCAAATGTCCTAAATAAGTAGTTAAGCATGATTTATTACATCTACATTGGAAATTGAGCAACTTTAAACCATATTAAAAGATATAAATGAAATTTACTCTTTAGAATGTTATATTAGCAGAATGGCTTATATTAAAGAAGGATGTACATATTGATTTTTGCCATATTATAGATTTGTGAATGAAAGTATTCTTTTGAGTTTAATGTTATATAAACCATGAAATTCAAATACAAGCTTTATGTGTTTTGTACATGTATTATTTGATTATATTCAAAAGATGGAAGCCATGAATGTTTCCCACAATTGATATGTTAGCCGAATAGCCTCTATAATGAGAATGATGATTATTACCATGATAAAGGATTATTGAGAATAAAGCATTTCTTGATTTTTGATGTTATGTAATCATGTTAACTACATATGCACTTTTTATGTAAATTGAATGATAAATTAGGTTGAATATAACTGAACATAAGTAAATGCCCATATGAATGTAAAGAACCTACTCTGGATAGGTTGACTAGTTAACTAGGGAGATTAATAGTTGTTAGGATACTTTGGTGCTTAATTTTGACCTTCAAATTTGATATGACTTGTAACACCTGAAAAATCCTAGTGTTATGAATAGTATTTCTGGAGACGTGAATAGTGTGTTCTCGAGGCTAGGGGCACTAATTCTACTACATGAAAGTATTAATTATAAGATAATTTTGGGTGAAATTTGAAGTAAAAAAGAAGTCATTTAGGTGGTTAAAAATGATAGTTAAGTTTTACGGCAATGCCACATGAATCGTAATCTAGTTTTGACTAAATTGTGAAATATTCAAAAAGTTGCTTAGAAAATTTCACAATTAATACAACTTGATACTCAAAAATTCTAATTAGCTTGTTGGTGTTGGAATTGAAATTTTTGGAATTGAGAAATTATTTTTACTAAAATCATGTAACCTTAAAAACTGTGTTTTTAATTAATTTTTTGCATTTTTTGAGCACATATGTTTAGAGATTTTTTAGACTTGAATTATGGGCCTCTCAAATGTCAAAAATAGGGTAAGAAAAACTAAAAAAATATATATGTAAGTGGTCAAAGTGGGTCAAGGGATTAATAATGTTATCCCTTCCCCATTTTGAGTTGCAGCTAATGCCACAAGAGGGATTAAGCTCGATTTCTTGCCCTTTTTTTCATTCGAGCCCTGGGTCTAAGCCTCAGTGACCTTGAGAAGTCGATTTGTGTGAAAAATCAAGCTTTTTGCCCAAATTTCTGCCTTAGTGAATAGTAACTCAAAAAATTTTAGGTAAGTTTCTTTGAATACTGACATTTTTCCTAGGTTGTCTAGGTGCCCAAGAGTCATTATATGTGGTTGAATTAATTTTTGAATGCATGTATGATTTATTACTAAATTTAACGAAACAAATTTGTAACCCACAGTTGAGAAAACCGACAAATCGCGAGATAAAGGGAAAGCAAAGGTATAGGAGGTTCTCAGGATTGTATTGTGACCCTTTCGGTATGTGTAATCGAATTAAATCGTGCTAAATTGATGAAATGCCCTAATTTACATAATATGCCTATATGAATAATTATGTATTAAATACTCAAGTATATGTAATTAATGGCATTAATTATGTTATATGATGAATGAGAAATATGATGATGCAATTAAGATCTTTGAATCATGTATGAAATGATGAGGAAGTCATATTATGCTTATGATTCCAAATTATACATTATGATGTGAAAATGTGTAATAGTATGAAAAATGCCTAATTAAGGGTATTAATGGATTTAACTAAGTAAATTGGTATTTGTGATAGGCATTGATGTTATTGGAATGGTAGAGATGTGTATTAATGTATATAATACTTGATGTACATAGAGAATGTACATTATGTAATTATACATGGATGTGAGTAATTAATAATGTATTAAGTATATTAATGGCATATATCCATGCCGTATGTTTATGTATAGATGTACAAATGAATGAGCATGAGATGAGTTAGGTGAGATGATTTTATAATGTATAATATGATTAAAATGAATAAAGCCTTTTGGGTGGACGTATGGCCAAATGGAAATAAAGGCTTGTATGTTTATGTATGACTTGAATTGGCTTATTAGAATAACGTATGCTATTGGATGTGCGCGGGTGCTCAAATGGGTATAAAATGAGTCATGTATAATGATGTGTGATGAGGCATGAGGCTTGGTGGCCGAATGACTCTTGATGTATATTTGGTGTGTATGTTTGACTACTTGAGGCATTATGTCTATGAATGAATAAATGATAACTTGCATGGTTGAGCATGTAAGTTATGATATATGTGGCGTGTGGATGTAAGTATCATGCATTGGTATGCCTTAACCAAATAATTTAATGCCATGTTAAGGGACATGAAATTTTGAATTAGTGCTTGACAAGGAAAATGCATAAATATAAATGATAATGTGTATGAACATGATATAAATGGTGCCTAAAGTGAGATAATGCATGTATGTAAAGTAATTGAATATTAGCATACTTGTAAGTGTGCGTAATCTTTATGAGGCATGGATTGGATGATGAATGTCATATAATTTAAAAGTATTTATGTGGTAAAATGAGGCATAATGCAATGTGATTATGTTGGATGTTGAGTATATGTAAGATATCATGGTCGAATGGTTATATATGGGGCAATAATATGTCTCAGACATATTATGTGCCTATATGAGGTATTTCTGGCGCCCTTTGCCTAATCTGTACACAAAACTCGAACGGGAGACGTGTGTATGTAAAACGATATCTAATTCCATTATCGAAAATCACTTAAAATTTAAAACTTTTATATGAGAAAACATTTCTTGACTTGAAAATGAAATAAAACATCAAAAACCTTTTAGCACGCAAATTAAGGTAAATATTGGGATTATATCGAAAATTCGACAGCATAACGACTGTACCGGGATATTTTTCCAAATTTTTACTTGCTTAAAAACACTTTTATATCATCAATAAATTTATCTCCAACTCCAATGGTCCTCCTGACCCTCCAAACACAACATAAAACTCAATGAGCCTTAGGCTCTCTCCATCCAACATTCTCACATGCAAACTCATATATTATCACACAAACATGCGAGAAACAGAAAAGTAAAATCAATGGTTAAAATATTGAGTACAAAAACCCGCTGCAAAACATAGATTAGACCCAATCCCTCCGAGATCACAAGAGCACACTAATTATATAACTATTACATTTACATCATCACTACTATTGCAAAAAAGAATACAAAAATACCCATGCAGGGGTTATCTTCGTGTTTCTTGATATGCAGAAGCTTTGACTCTAATCTGCTACCCTGTTACCTATGTATCGCAAACAAGCAATGCGCTAAGCTTTCGCTTAGTGGTGTAATCACTTTAACTTATAAAAAGGTTAGTTAAGCATGCCCATATGTGCACACAAGCCATATTGAGTTTTAAAATCACAAACATGCATATTCAGTGTCTTATATGGAAACATGCACATTTCATGCAATACTCATGCCTTTAAATATCCAATATGCCAAAAAAATCACAAACATCATGAATTAATCATTTATAGGCCATAAGCATAACATATATCATATTATCATCATAGCACTTATAAGAACCCATATCGTAGTCATACATTGCAAAGAATAATGACATACATGTTTTTCAGTCATAATTGCCATTATGCACACATAAACTTATAATAACACATCATAATGATCCATATTCATGTTTTGAGTTATATTGACATATAATCACCATTTGTCTCCATAATAATGAAATAAACACCTTTAAGCATTTCAAGAATAGTTTTTGTGTCATTCAACCACATTATGTCCATATGTCACATATTAGTGGCAATTAATATATAAAACCAATTTATGCATTTTAAAGCCATTTTTATTGTTTAATTTATACCCATATTAATAAGATAACTAACTAAGACTGGATAACAAAATTACTTAGGCCCGAAGGCACTCATACCCATAGGCATATATACTTAGGCTCTAAGGCTCTCACATCCATAAATGCATAAATTTGGGCTTAAAGGCTTTCTCATCTATAGATGCATAACACTTAGGCTCAAAGGCACTTATACCCTTTAGGTACATAAATCTTAGGCCTAAAGGCTCTCATGCACATCAGTATGTAGTCTTAGGCTCGAAGGCTCTCACATCCTCAAATACATATAAGTTAGGCTTGAAGGCTCTCATGCCTATCGGTAGATAAATCAATAACTCACAGGTCTTATACCTGAAGGTTTGCTAGTAGCCGCTACAATCTTAGTTGATTGGTCAACCTATCCAAACTAGGTTATCTAACTATATAGGCATTATTAAACATGTTAATTTTTATATTATTATATTACATTAAAATCACCATTGGCCTTATTGCACCTTTGCATGCCCTAAACACATCACTTAGCCAACTTAGGCCTATTAATGTCTATTACACCCATAGGGTCCATTTTCGAGGTGTAATGGCATCGCAACACATAACATCTCAATATTTCACATAAAGTCACTAATATCGATACAAATGTTCATTTCAAGGCATTTTCAAACATTAACACCCAAATGGTTATATGTTGCCTCATCATGCACTTATAACACATATATTATCATTATACATCAAAAATCCATCTTAAGCATAGTAACACATTGCATTTATGCACATATGACATTTTCATATCAATACAAACATGCATACACTCATTATCACATTTATTGGCTCAAGTAGACATAATGTCACATATTTGTATATCAAGTCAATTCATGGAATTCTAGTACCCATTACATCTATTATACATGTTCTAATCATAAAATGACAATACACATGCATTTCTATGCGTGCGGCACATAATATTGCATAATTGGTTTTTATTGCACATAATGCATTACTAAGCTCAAAATCATTATTCTTGCAATATTATCCCTCATAACCATTCTAAACTATCACCTATCATACATTTATCATTCCATACATCATAAATTACATTTATAACATTTATTTCATTTTTTAAAAATTTAATGCCATTTATTCCTATTATGGATATAATACACATAATGTATTAAATGAATTTTTGCACAATTCAAAGTGATTACATATAGCCAACAAGGTTATACGGGACCTTCAAAGTTAGCTTAGGCCTTTTTCTTGCTTTGAGATGCTCAAGTTGTCGTTTCACCTATGAATACAAAAGGACACAAAAATAAAAAATTAAATAATCTAAAAGTTGAAAAAATATTTGGAGCCTAGATATGTGCTTTACAACACCCTAGGAACCCATGAAATATAAAATTTGCAAAAGAAGAATACCCAAGAGAGAAGGTTACTTTTCATCTCAGTTTTCTTCTCGATTTTTCTCCTAAAATACTCCACCATTTTGAATGATTTTGGTGTCCATGGATTCATCTCGAAACGCTCATCATTTTAGGTATAATCTTTCAAGGTGGGTCACTTTGTAGAAGGAGAAACCAATAAAAGAAAGAAAAAGAGAGAAAGGGTAGCAAAAAATAGAGGTAGAAAGGGATGGAGGAGAGTTTTTAGTGTATGAGGAAGGAAAGATAATTTTTCCCTTTTTATATTTTTCTTTGCTTCAAAAAATTATTATAACCGATAGGAATATTGGATTTCCTCCATTCATATCTCTAAAATTCCATAAATCCAAGCCCTAAATTCTCTCAAAATCTTGAGCCTAAGTTCCAACAATAACCCAAAAAATTAATAGATTTTATGTTTTAAAAAATTGGATAAAAATAGTTCCTGAACTCAAAAAATTATGATTCCAAAGCCATTAGACTATTCAAAATATTTGAGTATTAGCTTGTAATATTTTCATATTATTTTGAGTAATTTTTTATTTATTTTACGATTCAACTTTGCCTGCAGCACTATTCATAGGACACAACTGTAAAATCTTAATTAGCATTTTTAACCATTTGAATGACTTCGGATTGGCTCAAACTTTGCCAAAAATTCTCTTGTAATTAATACTCATCATCGATATGCTTAGTGTGACTCAAGTTTTGGGAAGCACTATTTATCTCGAGAAGTACTATTCACACGAGTCGGGATTTTCAGGTTGTTACATTTCTTTCCCTCTTAGAAAAGATGCCATCCTCGACATACCTGGTTCAAACATATATAGGTATTGTTCCCACATCTGAACCTTGCTTTCCCAAGTAGCCTCTTCTATATCATGATGTCAGCATAAGACTTTCACTAACAATATAGTCTTGTTCCGCAACTCCTTGACCTCTCTGGCTAGGATACCAATAGGTTCTTCTTCATACAACAAGTTTGGCCTTATCTCTACTTCATCAACTATCAAAACATGTAAAGGGTCGGATCTGTATCTTTTCAACATCGAAACATGGAACACATCATGAATCTATTTCAACTTTGGAGGTAAAGCTAA
>CANXYI010623954.1:0-13147 GCA_948208565.1 Hura crepitans
ATTTCTTCCATATCATATGCAAATGCTACTAATACTACAAAATCCATAATCCTCAGGTTAGTTATCTATATTCTCAGTTCTATATTCAACCCTTTTAGAAATCTCTTACATTTCTCATCTTCATTAGGAATGAACTCCTCAGCATATCTTATCAGTCTAGTGAAATCCTTTTCATACTCTGACACTATTCTTCTACCCTATCTCAGATCTAGAAACTCCCGCCTCTTCTTATCCTTGTATGAGTTGGAATATATCTCTTTCTAAACTCTTTTAAGAAAAATTCCCAAGTGAGATCTAGTACTGGCTTCCTCTTCATAATGGTATCCCACCAATGAAAAGCCTCTTCCTGAAGAAGAGAAGTTATACACTTTAATCTCTCTTTTTCTTTACACTTTAGTTGTTTAAGGATTCTGAAGGTTCTCTCTAACTAGTACTCTGCTCGTACAACATCATCCTTCTTTGTACCCAAAAAATCTATAGGTCCCACCTTTTTAATCCTCTCTAATGGTGTCTTTTGTAAAGAAGCTGGTGGTGAAGGAGGTACTGGAGCTGGTGGAAAAGGTGGAAAAGTAATTGTACTATGCCTGAGCAAATCCATTATCTACTATAACATTGCTAGGGATTTTTGTGTCTGTGGCTATGCTTGTGGCTATTGCTGCTGTGCAGCATCACTAGGTTCTGGTATAGCTACACTGCTAGCTCATCCTTGAACTATTGTAAGGGTATGGCTAGTCACTTCCTCTCTTTAATCTTTGGGTATCTGATCACTTATCATGATCAACTACAAAAGAAATAAAACTTATCTACCTCTTACTAGTGTAGCAGTTTAGAAAAATAATCCTAGACGTTGGCACTCATGTAAGACACCTAGGAATATATAACCCATGCTCTAATACCACCCAATGTGACACCCCCTACTAGACTTCTAAAGAAACCCATCAGGCGATGCACTTCATACTAGGTTCCCTATCTTGAAATTGCTCTAAATGTGCGCTCCTTAACACTTAAAGACTATGGAGAGTAGGGATCGATCTGTAGACCTCCTAATATCTAATATCACCATCAAATATTTCCAAAGGATAGCAGGGATCAATTCATAGACATCCTAATATGAAAAAAAAATCATCATTAAATATCTAGCAGCTACTAATCCCTAAGTTGATCAGTCAACCCATCTAGTGGGTGTCTACCTAATAGGCTATCTGACCTTATTTTATGCCTATTTATTTACTGATCATCCTTTTAAAATATTTAAGTTTAATTAATAGTCAATTACAAATTTATTTTGATAATGGAAATTTGACTTGGATAGTTACGGGTCATTTTTTAATAACATTTTAAGTCTTTTTTCTAAGCACATTTAAATCCACCTAAATTCTAATCTAAGCCATTATTTTATGTCAATTCATGTCCAAGTCTAAAGCCATTTATAGTGTATAAGTTTTTAGGTCATTTTTCATAGATAGTTATGGGTATTTTTCTTATTTTTGTATACAGTTATAAGCTCATAGCCTTAATTCACTAGGCATCTTTTCATGCTAATTCACTTGCCATTAAAGGCTATTTACCATGTCATATTAGCAATACCATAATGCCACTAAAATTGGCTCAAATTGCCATTTCAAATTATCATACACATATGGTTCAAATGCCATTGAAGTTGAGCTAGTTTTAGGTCATTTTTACCTATGCTTTCTAAGTCCATTTCTAAGCTATCTTAGGTACCAATTTTTAGTAACACTTTACAAACTAAACTTATCATTTTTCAAGCCATATTTCCATATATGTTATCACATGCTTCATGTAATTATTACACACACATTTTCATTTAATTCATTTCAATCTCACCTTATAGATTTCTTGCTTTAATTGCAGTACCATTCTTATACACACACATACCATGCCATGACATGCACATCATTCCTAACTTACCTCACATACCTCTCAGTCAAAAGTTGTTAATGGCTATATACATGCTTTTCTACACATTCAATCATACATACATAAATAATGGCATCACTTAAACATACATGCATACACACATATCATATACCTTGCAAACTAAGCCTTGACATGCCTTATACATGCCTCAGCCACACTATGAAACATACCTATAAGAATTTTTCCATCAAATTCACCACTTACACATCTAATACTACCCCTAACATACTATTTCCCATTCAATACCGCATGTTACGATGCCATACACACACTTTGCAACCCAAGGTACCTCTCAGCCATTCATAAAAACATCAGTAAACCTTTCCTTCTTTACTATACACTTACACAATTGATTAGTTCTATATCATACACATTAAAACCATTTAATTCTTACATGAACCAAGCCATAACACATCCCATATACACACATAAACCTCTCACAATTCTATCCATTCTTTTGACCAATTCACCACTTAAATCATTCAAACCACACATAGTTAGCATTAATACAAGCCTAATTCATTGTTACACATTCTTTATCCTTAGAATCCTTTAGTTCCACACAACAATCCTACCCAAACCATACCTAAATTTATCATATCATGTTCTAAATGCATTAAATTCACATACCTCACTAAACTGCAAGGCCCTTTCTACATTTTAAGCTTTTGAATTGCCTTGTTGCACTCCACTAACACCTTGGCCAACATGTACATGAAAATGCCATAGAAAAATCCTTAAAAATTCCATAAGCCTCTAAACAAAAATCCAACAACATACGGTCCCTTAAAAGAGTGAAAATCCCCTAGGAAATAAAATAAAAGGGTAAGAAAAACACTTACACTTGAAATTGGTTTTTCAAACTCCCTTTTATGTACATTTGATGTTTCTTGAATTTTCTTGAATTCTATGGTTATCTATTGCCTCCAAAACCTTTATATACTATTTGATACATAACTAAAGGGATCTTAGGTGACATTAGAGGCTAAATTGAACTTAGGAAGCCATGTCAATGGAAGAGAAATGATAAAGGTGGCATCGGGTGGGAGAAGAAGAAGAAAGGAGAGAAATGTGGAGGGCTGAGTGGATTATGCCATATGGATGTCTAGATGGCATGGAGGAGTATTTATAGTCACCATGGATAGCTTGAGTGGTGACACATGTCACCCAACCTTCTCAAAAATGCACGATTTTGTTTGAAACTTTAGGAAATTTTAAAAATTCACTTGATCCACCGAAAATTATCTTGTCTATTTTAAAAATCCTTGATTGGACCTATTTAAGGCCTCACACAATTTCACAGCCAAATTCTCTTGGCAGGATAGTTAACTAATTACCTCAGTTTACGTGTAAAACCTAAAATTTTGGAGAACTAGCTAATAACCTCAGAATTTAAAAATCCTTCATCAATGGTCTTAGGGGAATTTTTAACTTTTAGGTTATGTTATTTATAGGTATGTTTGGGTACATCCTAGGTCACTCCTGACCAAAATCCATCTAAACCCACAGACCACTAGGTTTTGAACTAAAATAATTTATTTGTTTTGCTAAATCTTTAAATTATGCCATTTTCATTATTTTCAATCCCCTCAAAGTTTCATAACTAGTACGCCCTACCTTAGGCCTCATAAAGGTGACCCAACACTCTAGGCACACTTTTTGAGCCTTAAAGGTGCTGTTCATAAAGCCTTAACTTACGGGTATTACACCTTAATACTCAATCAAATCTTCTTTTTTTTATGATTGAATACACCTATATAGCCCATATTTAGTAATTTATAAACTCATTCTTTTGTATTGGGCATCACTAAAATAAGCAAAAAAAAACTATTTAAACCTTTTATGCAAAATACCATTCTTAAGTATTTCAATCGAGATAGCAGAGTGGGTCATTCATTATTTCTCTCATTCTTGAATTGATTGGAATGGAATGATGAATTTATTTCTTTACCTCTTTGCCAATAAATCAAAATTCTCATAGAAAATAAGAGGATATATAAGATTACAATGACCAGTACATATGATTCAATTAAGTTTTGAATAATTGGGTATCCTATTTTCTTTCTTACCTAAAAAATTTGAACTAAAGAATTTATGTTTAACTTGATCATTTTTTATGGATGGACTAGAAATATGTCTTCTTTTGATAGAAAGAGAATGAATGTCCATTTGGTCTTAATCTTTTTGTAGTGAAAAAGGAAATATACTAGATTGGCACGAACTTCCCGATAATATCTATAAATGGCTTATTTTTGGTAAGAGATGGACATTATTATATGTAAATTTAGGTACATGGTATACATTAGTACTCCAATGTATTTTCCCTTCAAAATCAAAATAAATATGTTTTTGAACCTTCTTTTTAAAATTCAAAGTGTATGGTCCCATCCGAATTTGAGCAATCACTTGTTCTAATTCTACAAATTGGTCATTTTGAACTAAAAGGAAACTTTTTGGTGGAATAGTCACATTTTGTATAATATCTTGACTCTCAATAGGTATATACAAGTCTATAAAACATAGAAAAGTAAGATGCCCATGAAGTTTACCTATAGGATGAACCAAATCCTCATTAAATTTCATTTTTTCCATTAGAGAGGGCTTGTACATATTCTATAGTGCCCCCTTATTAATACTCTACATGTATGAAATATTCTTAATGTTAGTTAAGTACCAAGCTCTCTAATGGATTGACCCATAATGCCACAATATATTCTATTTATAACAATGTGTTAAACTACTTTAACAAGTCTACGCATAAGGTATCTGGCATCTGATGTTCATACAGTAGTATTGACAACCCCTTTTCATGCTCTATAACAAGAAATGAAATATTCTATTAAAAAAAGTCTTTTGCATAAATTACTTTGAATGGGTAAATCAATCATTTATCTTACAAATTGAATATTAATCTTATCATACATAGTAATTAGTGTACTTGGGATACAATTCCCCTATCTCCTGAAAAAGACATTATATGGATTCGATTATAGAGGGTTCTATTATCCTAAAATTAAGATTCATTTCTTGTATCAAATATTCACTTATAGCATATCGTATCTCAATTTCTACTACATATACATTTCCACAATGGTAGTGTTTTTCCAAAATCAAAATTTGTTCAGCATCTTATACTAGCCATCCCTTAGCTTAGAAGGTCTTGTTAAAAGATCATTAATTCCTAATAAAATAGATGTAGCAGTGGCTTGTAACCCAGAGTCTTTACTTGATCTAGGATGTATATGCCATTCGAAAATGATATATTAATATGCTAATAAGTCTTTTAATGGCAGTTCCATTTATCACTTTATTATGAAAGACTAGATTGGCTCGTTCGGTCGTAAGTACCTCTATATTTCACTGAGTAAGGTTTGACAATGGATTTGAGTCAATGATAGGAAACTTTCTTTTCTCGATCTTGATTTGCATAAAAATTTAGGAACTATAGTCCTAGTTGAATCAAAGAGATCAAAATTCAATCCGATGTCATAGAATTACTTAGCTTAGATCTCCATGATTTAATTAAATACTACTATCTAAATAGGCTTGGCAAAATCCTTGTATAGCTTTTTTGATTTCTCGATAAAGACAAATATTACCAAAAATAGTTCGAATGTATATACAAAGAATTTCATTTTTTCTATTAGATATTATTTATAAATGTAATGATAGGTGCACAAATATTCATAGTGAACTTAGATGGGAGCTTCTCTTTTAGTAATAATGCATTGATCTAGTTGCCATCAAAGCCATAAAGGACTATCTATGTTTATTCTTTTCTATGGATAGGCACCAATTGCATTATAGGAATTAGAAAAAAAGCATTTTTTTTGTATATTTATCATTATTATTGTGAATTCTTTCATTTTGATAATTTTTGCGATTACATGGATTATACTTATTTGCACAAATACCATAACAATTTCTACTTCTCAATACAAAATACCCAATAAAGCATATCTTAAGTTGGTACAAAAATGGGAACTTCAATAATTGGAAATAGGAGATTCATATGAGAAAACATAAGTAAATGAGCCTTCCCTTAGGTCTTTGATGATAAAGGTACATAAGTAACCATTTAATCCCCATCAAAGTCTACATTGAATCCCTTACAGACTAATGGATGTAAAAAAAATAGCATGGCTTTCCACTAAAATGTGTTGGAATGCTTAGATGCCTAATCTATGTAGAGTCAATGCTTTATTCAATAATACTAAATGCCCTACATAAGTTACTGAAGTATTTCCCATACAATTGGCTATTTTTCCTGAATTTTCCTCTTAGTAACTCTAATGTTTAAAGCAAGATGTTGTCTAATTAGACCATGAATTACAAATATTTAGATAAGCTATAATGCTATTTCGTAAGGCAATCCACATCAATGTAATGAAAGTGAGGGACCTACAATAATAATAGAAAGATTCAAATATTTAACACATTTGCAAAGCAAAGTTTTGCACAATCTTCCTTTTTTCCTTCTAATTACATCCGAAAATGACTTGTATGCATTATTATGATCATCCCTCATTAGTTGTCCACGGATTCCATTATCGAGAAGTGTATCCATGGCTTTTTGTACCAATTTCTCCTAACACATTACTAATTCCTTTGGCATAGATCTACTTGTTGCTAATAGATCAATAGCAGTATTATTTTGATAGATCACTCTTCTATATAGTTTATTAATATCGAAACTCACCCATCTATTTATAATTGTCTCAACTTGGGAGGAAGAATACATAAAACCATCCATTCTAGTTCTATATTTGTTTAAATAAAATGCTTAGCTAATTCCATGTGTCTAACTAAAAAATCCTTTCTTCTTCCAACATTTTAATCTTGTTGTTCATTTTTTAGAGGCCTTTCTTCCTCTAATTCTTTCTATTCGATCGACGAATAAGCTATATTAATTCGTAAATCTAGAACAACTAATTGTTCTAGAATAGCACCAGCTCCTATTGAAATTTCTCGATTTCAAACTGTATCAAAGCCTTGAATAGTAAAAAAAGTTGAATTCTATATTTCCAAGATTGGATTTTATATTCAAATGAACCTCGTAATAATAAAAAGTAGGTTTCTTAGCTATGGGCCTAGTAAAAGAAAAGTTGGCATAGTATCCTATAGGTCTCCCCACTTCAAAATTGAATCTGAAAGTTTCCTCTCATCTAGCTCAAAGTACCAAATAGAAAGAAAAAGGTTTTGGTTTTCAAAATTGATAAAACCCCAAAAGGAGCTACTCCTTACGCAAGTTCCTAATGAGTACCAAGCAAGCTTTCATTGATTTATTCTTCTTTTACATTTTTTTAAAAGTTTTTTTAAGAATTTTTGAATTCTTAATTCAATTATCACAACTTATTCAAACTTTACAAGTACAACCTTAATGAAATGTGAAATTCTTGAGTAGTCTACTTCTCTTTGAAAGTTGAATTCCCAGTACATTAGAATTCATAAGGGATTCACTTGTTTATATCTCTTTCTATTTGATCTTTGAAGTCCTAAAAATACCTCGACAATTATGCCACAATGCTATTAAATCCTATATGCGATGTATAGACTCTTGTAATGATGACATATTTATTTCCTTGAGTATAAAACATAGTTTCTTTCTATTTATTCTATTTTAAAATAAAATAAGAAGAAAAGGAATGATTAATTCCACAAATGGAAATGAAAGAAGTTAGTTTTCATGAGGTACCATTAGGAATTCCTATTTTTTTATTACTACATTGACCATAGACCAATTCCTCTTTTATTAGGGAGTATTGAATACACCCATAATTCTGAGCTTCATGTCACTCCTTTTAAGAGACATGTCAGATCCAAGGCATCCCAATTCAATTAACAATTAGATTAAATGTGATGACATCTTTTCATTCTAAAATAGGACAATTAGAATTTTGATCAAATCACACATCACAGTATATTAGGCCTTCCAATTCTTTAAGAGGTTTATCTAAAAGATTTGCGATATAACTTAAAAGACATTTCAAATACAATACATGAGTTATGGGGTATGCTAGTTTGGTGTAGCCTATTTGATATCTTTATATTTAAGAATAAAAAAATTTGACCCTACATTGTTCATAAAATTTTTGGTCTTCTTTTTCATTTTTAATTACTCGATAATTTCCACAAGCACAAATTCCACTTTTTATAGTTATGTGCCCAAAAATTCTTTCACAAAATAATCTATTCTTTTTAGGTTTATTGGTTTTGTAATGAAAATTGTAGGGTTTTGTCACCTCTCTAATAATCTCTCTATTCAGTTGGATTTTATTGGCCTAAGTAATTATTTTTTAAAGCACAATTAATCTAATTTAGAGTTATTTATGTTTATACCAATTAATCATCGAAGAAAAATAATGACTCATTTTGATTAAGCTTTCTTCCTCTTAATATGGAAGTTCTCCTCGGATATAAGGAAATGATTCAATTCTAAAGCCCATGATCGTAGTTCTGAAATGAGCAATTGAAATGATTCTTAAGCATCCATAGGTTTAGGTATTATTCCTCTAATGATCATAGTACTAGGCAGTTCTTGGTGAGCTCTAATATGATCAGATTTATAAGTAAGCATTTCTTATAAAATATGAGAAAGACCCAATCCCTCTAAAGCCCAAACCTCTATTTCTCTAACCCGTTGTCCCTTTTGCTTGGCTCTTCTTTGAAAGGGTTATTGTGTAACAAATGAATAATGCCCACTGGAACATCCATACATTTTATCATTAAATTGATGAATTAATTTCAAGATATAAGTCTTTCTTGTTATAATAAGCTATTCAAAATTAATTTCAAAATCTAAGGCTTTCCTATTATAATAGGCTATTCAAAAGGATCCTCCATTCTTCTATCAAATATTCTACTTTTCCTTGAATACTTGGATTTAAATACCTAGGGATTTGCAATTTGCTTATTGGCTTTATATAATTCAAAAAACACTAGTTTCTCGAAGCTTTTTTATTTATATTTGTTATCAAATGGTGCTATTTGATAATGTCTATCTAGTAGACTTCCTACTAACCTCAATGAGCATTCAAATATCTATTTTACATTCATTCAAGAAGGTACTCCTAATAGGATAAAGACCATATCAAAATGTATTCCATCTTGCAAATAAGGCATATCTTATATAGGAAAAATTTTTCAAATTATGCCTTTATTTCAATGTCTTCCAGCTACTTTATCACCTACTTTGATTTCATATCTCTATAAAACATAAACACGAATCATTTTTAGATTATAATTGGAACCTTTTTTTTTCCTTAATCCATCTCACTTTAGTAACTTGACCCTTACTAGTTATAAGTAATTTTAGACAAGTTTTCTTTAAAGTAGATACCTGATACCAAGTATGGCTCTTAATAATTTATTTTCTAGAGCATACAATGATTCTTTTGCCATTTGAGGCATTAATTTACCTACTAAAATATCGTCCACCTTTACCCAAGATCCTAGCATCATAATTCTATTTTTGTTTAAATTTTGGAGTAAATAGGCTTCTATATGTAATATTTTGTTCTTGGTCCTTTTAGATCCTTAGCTTATCACATAAGTTTGAATTTCATATTTTTGTATGTGAAAAGAAGTATAAATATCTTCATATGCCAAACATTCAACAATGAGTATTGTATCCTTAAAATTGCAACCTTCCTATGGCATATAAGCTACTAATACATTTTCACCTAAGGCGAGTTCGCCATAATTGTAGTGGCACCATCTATTAAAATTTATCCATTTTGAATGCATTTACCCTTATGATCCTGAGATTTTAATACATACAAGTCTTTCTATTGGAAGGCTTATAAATAACCAAAGGAATGGTTAATTTATCTCCATTACTTGTTAAAATGATCTTTTTCAATAAAAATAATGATATTTCCCTTGTGTTCGGCTATAACAGAAACCTTTAAATCTAGAGCTTATGGTCTTAAAAGTGTTTTAATCTAGTTCCAACAATGCACTTCACGGGACATCATTACTAGGGGGAAGTGGAATTGCTTGAAGCTGCATACTAAAAACAACAAACTTGATTCGTATAATTATGCTCAATAAAAGGAATAAGGGAAGATAAAATTGAAAATGAAGGGAAAAATGCTTTGAAGATGAATTTATTCCTCGGAGCTAAAATAACTTGTTCTTCCTAACCCAATTTAATTCCAAAGAATTCCCTATTTCTACCATATAGTTTTCATTTCTCTTCAAGAAAAGCATTTATTCCTTATTCTTTATGATATTTCATTTTGTATGGATTCTCTACTCTTTAATGCTATTTAGGTTTGCTCAAGTGCTTATATGTACCGTTAGCAACTTGTGCTCTATCATTTATGTTTTTCACCTTGTAAGCTCCTTGTCATTTTAATCCTTTTGGTTTTACCTATTCTTATTACTTGCTCTATTAGACTAATGATTGAGATTATTTCCCTGCTTATCTGCTGCTTTGTCTAACTTTTAAGATTAGGTCTAATGAGCTTTCTTAAAGAAGTAATAATGACTAAACTAACTTAAAGCTTTGTTAAAAGCTAGCTGAGTGAGTGCAATCTCTTAGTCCGAATTCATTTAAAGGTTAGAGTAAGAAAGAGTACCATTCTTAGTCCATTTTTAATATGTTTGCCACTCATAAGATTTTAAAGCTATATTCCTTAGCCTTATTAGTTTCTTGCCTTAATGCCTTTGGCTTTAATTCCTATAGCCCCTACCTTTTAAATGAAAGTTAAAATAAGGTATGAAATGCTTGACTATAGGGAGAGGTATGAAAGCTGGTGATGTTATAAATTATCACTCTACTACAGGCTTTTACCTTTTCTTTAGTGACTCTCAACTACCTAGGATGAGCAATAAAGAGACAGTAGTTCCTTACTCTAATGTAAAAGCTGAGTACAGTGCTCTTAAGGAAAGGATGTTGCATTTTCCTAAGAAGATAATCAAGCGACCTCTAGACTTTCCATGGCAAGCCTTTTTATCAATTGGGAGTTTCTAGCCTTTGAAATGGGGAGTTCTCTTTCTCAAATTTGAGATCTAACTGGCAAGTTTGAAAGTGTTTACTTTATAAGGTAATATAGTAATAAAACTAGTCCCAATAGTGATCTCTTTTTTTTAAGTCCAGGCTAATACTTTTCTTATCTTATGATTAAGGCTATAATAAAAGCCTATTTTGTATAGCAAGTTAAAGTCCATCAAATACAATCTTAAGGAAATTGCTTTTATTTTACACTGGTGTGAGAACCTCATTTTCTTTTCCTTCCTTGTGTGAACCATTTCTATGACTGGACTAAAATTTCTAAAACTAGCGAAGATATTTGTAACTCTCTTTTTAATGTCATGCCAGCTAAAGGAATTATTTATAGGAATGTTACATTTGCTATGGAGCCAATTGAAGCTGGTTAAGATTAATAGGCCAAGTTACTTTGAAAGCCTTCAAATTTGAGTTCCCTTTGTAATTATAAGGCCTATTGAGCTTGTTGAAGTTTTAGAAACCACTTTGCCTCACTTATAAGTATGTGCTACAAACTTGATTGATAAAAGTGTCCATTGTAATCTTAAATAGTTCTTTTAGGTCTAGTACCCCTAGTGTAGTAGGCTTTAGTAATAGTTGTTTAGGTGCGATTCAAAACCAAACTGAGAACCCTAACATTAGGCATAAAAGGAATAGGCCATTAAAAAAAGATATGGTTGGTTATGGGAGAGGAATTACTTCAGCAACAAGTTAACCCATATGTACTAATAGGTATAAGAAGTGGAGTTCTTATATTTATAATAGAAGGTTCAAACTTAGGCATCCTTACTAGTCAGCCATGCCAACCTCTCTTCAACTAGTATCTATTTTGTTTAAGAAACTAGTATGAGAATGAGTTAAACCCACTTGACCAAAAGCTTGATTTCTATAATGAGGAAAGAAAGTCATCAGTGTGGCTATTGGCTAAGCTAGAAAAGTAATCAACATCAAATAAACATCATCTCCCAATGACTAGCAAGACCTATTCCAACTAATATATGAGTACAAAAATTTGATTAGGGTAAGGTGAGTAGTCCCCACTAGATAGGTAGGGAGCAGCTCAACGACAAGTATCAAAGATGGAGCAAACTCCTCAGAACACCCAACGGGAAAAAGAGGTAATTTGCTAATATTAAGTTCTCTATATCAACTTTATTTTCTTTAACTACTTTTCCCAGGCTGGTAGAACTATCAAATTCCTATTCACTCAGGTATTCATTATTTAAACCCTTAAAACAAGTGCAGGCTAGATCCTATCTCAGGTATCCCTCCACTACTTAGGGATGTCACATATCAGCCTCAACCTTAGTAGCAATTGCATATGTAGTATTAACACTATAATCTTAGATGTCATTGATGCATTATTAGAAAGATATGCCTTACATACAAAATTTTAAGTAGTGAACTAAAAATAAAAGAGAGAAAAGATAGAAAGATTCTTCCCCCATCCTAAAGACATCGATACCCAAGGCAACACATTTCTAACACTTTTTTAATGAAGGATCAATATCAACAGCATGATTTCTTTGAGTTACAGGTGATGCTGAGTAGCTTGGTCTAGGTACCCTTTTCTTTTAAGAGATTAGAGTTGAAAACTACTTTGCATTAAGAAAGAGATAAAGTGATATGGATTCCTTAACCACTATCCAATTCAATTTGACTATGGATCTTCCTACTTTCATTCAAAGACTAGTGATAGCTATTGCTACAACTATGGCATAACCTCTTTCGATATTAATGCCATGCTTAGAAATGAAAGATGGACTCCCTCCTCTACTATAAATGCTAGTCTTATGGATACCTTTTTTGGCACAATCCCTTACAAGAGTGCATTCAATGCCATCAAAGAGAGAATACATGAGATGAACCAATTCAAGAATTCCTAATTAGAGGAAGAACTAGTAATAGAATAGGGGTGAAGTGTGAAGCCAATGTTAGTTATTCATAAAGTTAATCAGAAGAGGTTGTTTCAAAAAGAGATTGACCTAAGGCAAGGTTTACTTATCTTAGAGGAAGGTGTCTTAAGAAGAGAATACAATGTTTTAGTATAAGAAGTGGTGCTACTTGGATTTTTCCTGATGGAAGGTTTAAGAAAATTGAATCCATAGCAAGAGGAGAAAGGACAAATGCCACCTTACGTAAGGACTGCTCAGGGTGAGTCCAACCATTTTTGATATTAGAGAACATGTTTAAGATTTTATAGACTTACTAGCC
>CANXYI010623958.1:0-12477 GCA_948208565.1 Hura crepitans
CCGAGGCCCTGTGTGTTGATAATGGTGATTGATGTGACTTATAGAGGACCAGAAGGGTCTTGGAGTTGTGGATGTGATGAATATAACATTAGAAGTGTTTTTATGTAGGATATGTTTTAGGATTTGTTACCTGGGTAGCCATTATGTTGCTTGAATTTCTTTAAAATCATTTATGTCCTATAAAATGAATTTTTAGGTATGTGATAGCAAGTATTAGGAATATTAAAGAAATACCCTGAATGGTTGAATGAAACAAATGATGTCATAAGTGTTAAATGAATGAGGCTTGAGGAAATTTCAGGATGGGTGACCTGTGGGAAATAGCATTCCTTATCTGGTTCCTTTGAGAATAGGTAGAGGGAGTTACACAAATGGCATTACCAAAAACTCACAACGACTATATCTTGTTTTGAAAGTTGTTTTTGCCACATCTGATTCTTTGACCCTTAATAGGTAATAAGTAGATCTCAAGTTAATCTTGGAAAACACCCTTACTCCTATAAGCTAATCAAACAAATCATCAATTCGTGGCAAAGGATACTTGTTCTTAATGGTCACTTAATTCAGCTATTGATAATCCACACATAGCCATAAACAACCATCATTTTTCTTTACAAATAAGACTGATGCTTCCTATAGCGACACACTCCTTCTTATGAAACCTTTATCAAGTAACTCTTACAATTAGATCTTTAACTCTTTTAACTTTAGAGGAGACATCCTATATGGAGTTATAGATACCAATGTAGTACCATGTAAAACCTTTATCACAAACTTGAGTTCATATTCTAGAGGCAAATTGGGAAACTCTTTAGAAAAATCACCCAAACATTTTGACACCATAGGTATAGAACTAGCATCTAGTTCTTCTCTTTTGGTATCATACACGAGTACCAAGAAAGCCTGACAACCCTTTCTCAACATCCTTTTGGCTATAACAGCTGATATAACATTGGCCAAAAAATTCATCCTTTCACCCACAATTGTAATCTCTATCCCATTATTAGTAGTGAGATATATCCACTTCTGCTTGAAATCTATAACTGCTTAATACTTGGATAACCTATCTATGCCTAATATCAAGTCGAACTCATTGAAAGGTAGCTCAATGAGATTAGCTAAAAACTAGTGTCCTTGTACTATCAAGGGACCCTTCTTGTAAACCTTGTTCACTATAACATGCTAACCTATAGGGTTGCTAACCATAATCTCTATATTAAGAAGTTTTAGTGCTAACTCTCAGTCTTGTGCTCATACAGTGCATATATAAGAGGGTGTATACCTCAAATTTATCAATACTAAAGTAGGAGAATCAAAGGGAAGAAAGGTGCTTGCTATCATAATAAGTGAACATGCCTCTTCTCTGGCTCGAATGGCATACTATCTAGTAGGCACTTTGTGCTATGCTTCACCCTTTAATCTAGTCCTCTAAGTACCCTCTGTCTTTTGTCCTCTATCTCCTCTTTGAGCTTTAGTAAAAACATATGCAGATCTTTACCTAGCATCGAACCTCTTTGGGCAATTTCTAAGAAAATGATCCACCGATCCATAACCTCCTTTGCAACATGACAAGCTACTACCAAAGTAGAAAAATCTATAATCTTCATCGGAGTTATGTGCATACTAAGCCTCTTCTCAAAACCACTTATACTTATCAACTTCTATCTATATCATGTCCTTGGCATATCAACTCAACATAGTGAAGTCCTTCTCATACTCTAGTATAGACCTTTGACCCTACTTAAGGTCTATAAACTTCTACCTTTTGGTGTCTAGGTAGTGCTCATGTAACGCTCGAAAAATCTCAATGTTATGAATAGCACTTCTCGGGATATGAATAGTGCTTTCTCAAGGTTAAAGGCATTAATTCTACTAAATAGACGTATTAATTATAACATAATTGTGAGTGAAGTTTGAAGTCAAAATGAATTCATTTAGGTGGTTAAAAATGACAGTTAAATTTTACAGCAGTATCAGATGAATAGTGACCTAGTTTTAGTTGAACCGTAAAATAATTAAAAAGCTGCTCAGAAAATTTTAAGATTGATACAATCTGATACTCAAAAATTCTAACTATCCTATTGGCACTAGAATTAGAATTTTTAGAGATTAAAAAGTATTTTTACTAAAATCAGGTAATATAAAAAGTAGTGGTTTAATTCAATTTTTCTCTTTTTCAAGCTCCGACTTTTAGAGGTTTTTGGGCTATAAATTAATTTAATTTTTGCATGATAATTGAGATTAATTTGAGGTTAAAAGAGAAGGAAAAATAAGAGAAAAAAATGGAAATAAATGATATTTTTTTTTCAAAAAGTATATAAAGGTCAAAATTTCTTTTTTTTTTTTTGGTAAAACCTCACATTTTCCTCTCTTCTCCTCTCCCTCCTTTACCTGACAACATCAATGGAGTTTCCCCTCTATTTTTCATTTCAATCCTTCCATTTTAGCTTCGTTTTGCTCATTTAATCGAAAGATAAATGTCCCTACGACCTTTAGATGTCGTTTTAAGTGGACAATTCGAAGAAAATTGAAGGATTTTGCCCGATTTTCGGCTTGATAAATAATGATCAACTTTGATTTAGGTAAGAATTTTTGAATCTTGATATTTTTCCTATGTTCCTTGGGTGCCTAAGGGTCATTTTATGTTGTCGATTTTTTATTTTCATGCTTGTATGAATTATTATGGATTTTAATGGAATAAATCTATCACCCGCATTTGAGAAAATTGACAAATCATGAGATAAAGGGAAATCCATGGTGTACATGGTTCTCAAGACTATATTGTGATAATGTCGATATATGTAATTGAGTTAAATTGAGCTAAGTCAATAATATTTCTTAATTTAGATGATATGCATATGTGAGGAATTATGGGATAGATGCTAATTTATGTGTAACTAATGACTTGAAATGTGCTAAATGGTATATAATATGTATGATGATGCATTTAACATGGTTTGAATACATGGAATTGATATAGAATTCATATTATGCTTATGATGCATATATGTGCATTTTGATGTAAATAGTGTGTAAACATGTGTATATGTCTAGTTATGCATGTAGATGGATTTAAACAAGTTTACATACATGTTAGATATATAATGGAACATGTTAATTGGTGGGAATACTTTAAGAAGTGTGTGAGGACATTATGTCCATATAATATGTGTTATGTAAATGATGAATGCTTATGCCTAAATAGGTATTGTGCTTATATATGACTTAATACATGTCATATGATATGTTTGATATGCATTGAATGTATAATGTGATTGAAATGAATAAAAGCCTTGTGGGTAGAAGTATGGCTAAATGAACATAAGGCATGCATATGTATGTGTGACTTGAATAGGCATATTAGAGATAATGTATGCTCATGTATGTGTTCGAGTACACAAATGGGCATAAAATGATTCATGTATGATAGATACATAATGAATGGTAGGGTATAAGGCTTGGTGGCCAAATGACCTTTGTTATATATTTGATGGTGTATGTTTGAAAATTTGAGGCATTATGACAAAAAATGAATAAATGATGACTATTATGGATGAGTATGTGAGATAAGATGTATGTGGCATGTGAATGTAAGTATCATGCATTATAATGCCTTAGCCGAATGGCCTAATGGCATATTAAGGGACATTTAATCTTAAATTCATGTTGGATAAGAGAAATGCATGAACATAAAATGATAATAGGTATGATCATGATAAAAATGGTGGCTTGTACCACCCATGTTCAGAGGCTCTATGAACAGTGCCACTGGGTTTGGGAAGCATACTTGGGGTGCCGGGTCACTTGCACATAAACTGAGGTAGTGACATTAGTCATGAAACTTCGAGGGGCTTTAATTTGATGAAAAAGGCAAAATTTAAAAATTTAGCAAAACCAATAATTCATTTCGGACTATAAGTTACCCTTTGATGCAATAAAGATTTTATGGGCTAGAATAACTCAAGATGTGGATGGACAGACCCAAAAATAGCAAACCCTAAAGCTCAAAAATTTCGCTGAGTCCATTAGTGAAGAATTTTTTAATTCTAAGGTCGTTTGCAAACTCTTGTAATTTTTGAGGTTGGTAAACAAATTGGGGCAGTTTAAAAATTGCCTTATCAATGAAATTTGGCTACAAAAATTTACAAGCATGTAGAGGGATTAAAATATCAATTTTAAAACAATCAATGTAATTTTTTGAGATCCGTGTGAATTTTGGTGAATTTTTAAAGTTCGCTAAAAAATCAAGACATTTTTGGATGGCTCGAGTGGCTGTGGGACCCACCCACACTTACACAGCTAGCCTAGAGGCCATGCTAAGTGGCAAAGCCACTTGACAAATGGACTTTTCCACTAAATAAAAGGCAAAAATATTTTTCTTTTTTCTTCCTAAGAGATGACACCACAGTAGTTTGAAGGGAGAGTTTCATCTTCTTTCTTTAGTTCTTTCTGGAATTTTTGGATTCTTAAATTCAAGTTAGGATGTTAAGGAAGTCCCTAAAGAAAAATCATGGCCAAAGGAGTTTTCAGCTGTAAATTAAAATTCATGGAAGTTTACTGGATAGAAGCTATCCAACAAGCAGCCAAAGTGAGTTCACTTGGGGTTTCTTGAGTTTTTCCTCAGTTTTTCTTGCTGGAATTGGTTTTTTTGAGAGACCTAATATCTTAGAGGATGTGTGTGCATGGTGTTTGAGTGAATTAGAGCAAGGAAAAGCTTAAAAAGGTAGAGAAAGTTTACATGAGGGTTGGAATGAAGGCATTAACAGCCTTGAAATAGTGGTAATTTCATCTCTAAGTGAGTGAGGTAAGTAAATTCAACCATTCAATTCATGCCCTCTTATTTTTAGTAGCTTCTCCTTTGAGTTTGGGATTGTTTGAGAGCATGAATTAGCTTAAATAGGTGTTGGCATTGAAGGATTTTAGTGTATGGCATGAAATAATATGAATAGTATGGTTACTTAGAAAAAGAACTAATGTTATTGTCAAACTACACTTTGGCTGTGAGGTTTCTCATAGTGCTTGATGTGTGTTAGTGTAGCTTGATATGTGTTTAGGGTAAGTGAGATATGAAATGAGGGCTTGGATGTTGGTATGTAATGGCATTTCATGTGAATTGATAGAAATATCCATAATTAGCATGAATTATGTATATAGCCAAGAGGTGTATGAGGTGTGTAACATGGTAAAAGCTAGAGATTACTATAGTAATGCATGTATAGTAGGTGGTTTTGATGTTACAATGCATGTACATATGTGTATAATGTATGGTCGAGGCATGTGTGGCTTGTGAAATGGTATGGTATGCTTGGTATGAAGTATACATGTGTAGATATATGCTAGTCTAGTAATGTGCAAGGTATGTGTATGATAAATGATATCAAAATGCATGAATTGACAATAAATTCCTTAGTGGCTAAGAGGCATAAATACCATGGAGAGGCTTGGTAAGTATGGTATGTGGGCAAGGTTAATGTATATAGGTACTATAAGATAATGTGCATGTAATGCATGATATTATATTGGCATGAACCTAGCTAATATGTACCTTAAAAATGGCATGACATGTAGTGAGAAAATGACTTGAAAATGGTTTTAACATAACCTTAGAAATTGACTAAAAATTTAGCATGAAAAGTGACTTGAAATTGCTTTTAAGGGCTATGGCTTGGGAATGCATAATTACCTAAATTTTGCACCTAAAATGGCTAGTATGGTATGTTCTTTGGTAATGGCATGTCTGCCTAGATTTTGGCCTTGTTTATGGCCTAAGTTTTAGTTGGCTTTAGGCCTATGAATTGATGGAATAACTGGTGAAAATTGCACTAAAAATAAAGGTGAAATGGACCTAAAAAGCTTAATGGAACCTTGCCGCAATAACCCGTAATTGTCCTAAAATAACTATTACCTGAACCAATAAATCCACTGGATAGTAAATGGCCTAAAATTGTGAGATACTTATGGAATTGAAGCTAGCATAATATATTATAATTATTGGCAATACCCCTAAATACTTTTTTGATGATTCACTCGGTACAGCCTATTTATGGCCATACCAGACTGAGCTAAATTCTAACTGTGCTGTAAAAATTATAACTATCTATTTTTGAGTTTGTAATATTATAAAAAGTTAATTAGTAAAGAAATGGACATAGATTATGGTTAAATGGCTCATTAGATAGACACCCATTGGATAGGTTGATTGGTCAACTTAGGGGTTTTGTAGCTATTATCTTATCTAAATTTTAGATAAGGTTGGTATAGTGGCCTAGGTCCATTTTAAACCACTATACTAGTCAGACAGTCAGATTAGACTATGACATTCACTTGATTTATATTTGTCTTACCAGTGCAGTAGCATAGGTCTCGGAGAGCCAATGCACTAGTTAGACAAATAGAACAGTCTACTATGCGGACTAGTTTGTGACATCTTTAATCTTCAAATAGGGCCGATACAGTAGGCAAGGTCTCAGAGGATCACTATACTAGCTGATTAAATAGGCCAGTCTACTAATTAGACTAGATATTGTCATTCACACTATATATGTTATGACATAATTTTTTTCAAGCTTGTTCAGCATTGTGGTACATTATGTGGACCATTTAAATAGGTTATGTTCACTCTAGATATATTGTTTGTCAATTTTATCTCTTAAGATAGGCCAACTAAAATAATTAAATAAGATTAATAAGCTTTGATCATGGTTATGAAATATAGTACAGGGGTATTTTAGTAATTTTTCACTGATATTGCTTAATAGCTTAATTTGTGAGGATTATGCATGTAATGGATAATAATGATCCTAAAACATATTGCATATGAGTTATAGTGATTAACCAGATAATTTATAGACAAAAACACCCTAGGGGTAAAATGGTAATTTTGCATGTTAGGTTCCTAGATTGAACCGGGATATCAGAACAAGATAAGAATAGGGGTATAATGCATGAATAAACTATTGGACATGTTTTAAATGCTTGAATTCACCACCGAGTATTATATATTTAGTGTACCTATTTCGATGTACAGGTAACCAGAATAAGGATATAGCATCGTAAAGTGTGTCAGGGAGTTCAGAGGTCATTTTGTAAAGGTTAATCATGAGTATCTATATAGCTTTTGCACTCTATGTACTTAGGTGGGGAAATGGGTGTGTTGTATATAAGAGATAGGATGTAATTGTATGTCTGCACAGACAGACTATGTTATAATTAATCAATTGTTAATCCTTGTGTGTATGTATGCCTTATGTGAATGGTTTGTGAGCCTAAAGATCTATGTGATTTCTTGATTGTGGCCTAAGGCTTATGATTACAGTGTGATAGATAATGATGATAGGTTGATATATAGGGGACCAAAAGGGTCTAGGAGATGTGATTACTTGTTATAGCAGTGCTTTACAAATTGAGGAAATTTGGGATAGTGACCCAAGCAACCGTTATGCTGCCGAATTTTTAAGAAATACCTGACTGTGTTGAAATCATTTGACAATTGTATAAACATGATAATGTGGACCTAAATGGACTATAGAATAGACCGGATTAAGTTTAGAGTCCAATAGAATTGCTTAGTGCAGTATAAGTAAAAGTTAAACGAATGATCATGGGAGAAGTCAGGATGGGTGACTTAGCAAGAAGTGTACTGCTTATTGGGTTTCTTTGAAAATCTAATCGGGGATGTCACATGGCTAAGGTGAGATAATGCATGAGTAATACATGTATGTAAAGTAATTTAATATTAGCATGATTGTAAGTGCATGTAATCTTTATAAGGCATGGATTAGATTATGAATGTCATATAACTTAAAAGCATTTATGTGGTAAAATAAGGCATAATGCAATGCGATTATGTTAAATATTAAGTATATGTAAGATATCATGGCTAAATGGTCATATATGTGGCAATAATATGTTTGGAACATATTATGTGCCTATATGAGGTATTACACTATCATGTAATGTTGTGATGCATTTTATGATGAGGATTGAGCATCATGTATCTTGAAATGAGCTTATGCTACCATGGAATGAATATGGCAATTTTATGACTTAATGGAATAAATGACACCCATAAGAGTAAATGGAATGTCATTAATGTGCAATATGTGTGTGTGTGTGTGTATAGCCTTAAGTGTGGTAAATTGCATAATATAATATGCTTGAATGGCAAAGTAAGATTTATACCATAATTTTTCCAGTTTAGTCATTTGTTGGCTAAACTAAAGCAAGTAAAAGATAAGTTAAACTTAAATGAGATGGTGGAAATAAATTTAATATGTTAATAGCCTATATGAGAAATAACCTAGTATGGATAGGTTGGCTAGTCAACTAAGGTACCTCAGTGTCTTGATGCATTTTATTTGTAGGTGCACTGAATGTCTGACCTAAGGGCTTATATTTTTTATCTTTCGATCCATATGGGTGCAGCCACTACTAGTGTCTAATAGGGCCACTGCACATACCCTATGTTGGTGTTGTAGTCGGTAAGGTCTAGGAGGGCCACTACACACTCATGTTGGTGAAGTAGCCGTAAGGTCCATAATGAAGGCTATTGCATGCCATGATCGTATTATCTATAGGATACTCATTTGACTCCACAATGGGTATAATAAGATAGGTTTAATGGAATTTAATCACTTAATACATGTTGTTATGAATATGGTAAGATCTGATGCATAATGCATGACCTACGATGAATCTTGAGCATGTTTTATGTTATGTAAATATAATAATGCATGTTATGGCTAATGTGACATATAATGTGATATTATGTATACTTATACTCTTTTACATTCTAAATTTTGATATAAAGGCCTAAATGCACAAGTTAATTCAATTACACCACTAAGCTATTACTTAGTGCATCATTTGTTTTGCGATGTGTAAGTAAAAAGACAATTTGAGCACAAGCCTCAGAACTTCAAGATTATTGAGAGAAGACTACTTCTTTTGCTATAATTTTGGTTTTTCTATATAGAATTATGTGATGTATAGGGTTAAGCACTCATATGACGTATTAAGGGGATATTAGGCCTAAACTATATTTGATGTAATCTTTTTGAATTTTATGGTCTATAAAGTGTTTTAAAGTTGATTTTAAATCATTTGTGTTGGATGATATCTCTTCTTAAGGTTGAGATTGACATGTTTGTATTATTGTGTGATGTTAAAGTGATCAGAAGATCATAGAAGTTAGGGAAATGATTAAAAGTGATTATAGAAGTGTTGATATTATGTGCAAGTTACTATTCATTTTTGGGATACTGTCTTGGTATAGTTATTATATTGCCGAATTTTCAACATGAGGATTCCAAATAGTGAACTGTAACTATGTTTTTGAAAATTTTTTGGTAACCCATATTTTTGTGAGTTAAATGTAGTTAAAAAGGTGTTTTCAAACATAATGATTATGGATAAGAGTTAATTGAGTTCGAATAATGCATTTGTTTGCACATTCCTTAGTCATGTTCGATGATCGGCCAATAATTAGATTGGGTAAGGGGTGTCATAGCTTAGTAATATACTTCTTCTAAAACTCTCCTAGGTGGTTAATCAAGGCATTCAACCACTTAAAGGCTTCTTCTTATAGAAGAGAGGTTGCATAAATGACCTTCTCCTCAAGAGTATATTTCAACTACTATATGATTTGGATAGTCTTATCTAGCTAGTACTCGACCTTACTAGCATTTGCCATTCCTTCACCCTTAAAATCCTCAGCTCCTATCTTCTTTATACTTTTTAAATTGGTCATTTAAAGAGCTTGAGGTAGTGGCAGTGGTTGCTGAATTGGTGAAGGTGTTGCAGGTGCTACTGCTATGGCCTGTCTTAATAATTGCAACATCTCTTGTAGAAAAATTAGTGGTACTTATGCTACTAAAAATGCTTACCTAGCATCACTCCTTATGATGGACTCGGCCTTGATAGTCCTTTGTCTAACTTTCATTAGAGCATGGCTCTTAGCTTCCTTTTAACTACCAACTTTCATCAGAGGATGGCTCTCGACTTCATTTTCACTATATGGTGTATTTGAAAATATCTTTAATCTATAATATAAAGAACAAATTATAAGACTAAACATCACATTATTATGTGATGCATGTTTTTAAGACTTAAGACACTCATATGTAACCTTTAAAAGGAAAGCCTAAACTACAGCTCTGATACCACCAAATGTGATTACACTTACTCGATCTAATTACTGGACCCGAACAAGGAACGACACACAAAGTGTCATCTTAACTTGCTCTCTTTAAAAACCCATTATAAATTAAAACCTTTTTAAAGTCATTTGATTATGTATTAAACCTTGAAAATCTTGTTTAAATAAAAATTTAGCTTTTACATTTTAAAATAGTTTCGGGAATCCTTGTGTCAAAAATTCGGTAGTATAATGGCTATATCAGGATATTATCCCTAAATGAATAGTAAACCTACATAAATAAAAGCACTTTTATGATCCTCTGATCACTCTAAATCAACCAACAACTCAAATCACATTTCATGCAATAGGAAAAGATATCATACAAGCATTAAAAAGAAATTTAAACTTGTTTTAAAGGTTACAAAATAATTTACAAACCAAGATTAAGCCCAATCCCTCATAAGCTACATAAGAGTGTCTTTATATAATTACATCACATAATTATAGGTATAGAATAATAGAATACCATAAATGTTCTTCTCTTGATTTATAGTAGCTTTGGCTTTGACTTTGATCTAGTTTTTTGAACCTACACATCACAAATAAAAATGATGCATTAAATGAACACTTAGTGGTGTAATCAAGGTAACATGTATATTTTTATTCAAGAATACATCTATACTACTTAGCATAAACATAATAGCATGTGTATACCCCATGAACATAACAAATGTGCAAATGAATATAAGTAGGTGTGTGCTTCATCATAACATGTATTTTTAACTATAACACAATATCATCGTGTATTAAGTAATTAATATGCAAATTTATTAAATTCAATAGCTTAGATTCATAATTATCCTTTTTATATTGCCCATACTAAAAAAAATATGAATCCTAATAGACAATGGGAATATGTGGCCACTGAGACCAATTAGACCACAAAGGTCACCAATATGGGTCCAAAAACCAAAACATAGCATAGACCCAAAGGTCAAATACAGGATAGACCTAAAGGTTAACCACCAACATAGACCCGAAGGTTAAATATAGCATGAGTTTGAAGGCCAAATATAGCATGGGTCCGAAAACCAAAAAGAGAGGTATAGAAATACCCTAGCAGCTACTAAACCCCTAGTTAACCGGTCAACCTATCTATCTAGGTTATTTACTCTATGGGCCATTACCATGTTCATTTTTATTTAGCCATCTTAAAAATAATTTAAAGTAAATTTTAAAAGTTGTTTAGTCAACAAATGACCAAATGGGGAAAAGTACGATATTTTCTTTATATTTATGTGTGATAAGGCATACATGCATCTCACATGTCCACATTACATAATGTGCACACATACACTCTCTATATACATAAGCATATCCCAAACCTTTAGAACATGGTATAATAACATAATCATAATGTCAAGTTCTTATGACTAACATCTTGGCATTACATGCCCTATCCATTCAGCTATATTAGCTTTCTAGAATGAAATTACATACACCATTTAACATGATAAAGTAG
The DNA here is from genome assembly GCA_948208565.1 of Hura crepitans. Classification (NCBI taxonomy): domain Eukaryota; kingdom Viridiplantae; phylum Streptophyta; class Magnoliopsida; order Malpighiales; family Euphorbiaceae; genus Hura; species Hura crepitans. The sequence continues at coordinate 11,661 of CANXYI010623958.1, forward strand.
CATGATCATTATCAAAATATAAAGTAAATATGTCATGCCATCAATTCTACCAAAGTGACATAATGACCATTTTACTCATTTTTAACCACTTATGGCTCACTTATCATACATGTATGTACTCTATATCATTAAACCCACATGTATCAACCATTCCAACCATACACATTTTTGCACATGCCACATTCATTTACTTATCATCCATACATCATTTCATGATCACATAATCACATATCACAATTCATAAGCACATAACACATATACATGAATAAATGCATAACATACACTCAAACATACCCTTTTAGGCATTTTGGCCATAATGCCATAAACACATACAACATTTATTCTCCCAACTTTAAGCCATTAATGCATATACCTAATATCACTTAACAACATTTATTTACATCTAACATCATTAAATGCCATATATCTCAATTTCATGCATATATACAGATACTTTAATACTAAGGCATATAGAAAATCAATGCATTTTACTTTAATTACACTTACTTAGAGTTCAAAATACACCAATAAGGGTAGCTCAACCTTTCTCCTTGCCTTTATCTTTTTGCGTCTTACTTTACTCTACAAACATAAATAGGCTCGATATGTGAAAATTCATATAAAATCAAGCGTACATAGAAACTTAAAAATGGCTTTATATACATGCTCTTAGGCACTTAGAGAACATGAGAAAAATATGAAAACCCAAAAAATCTTACTCGAAAAAAACCTTGTTACCATTCACCTTATCTTTTAAACATCAAAATCTTTTGATTTTTCTTGAAATTCTTGCTAGATTTAATGTCTAGAGGCTATA
>CANXYI010624134.1:0-11092 GCA_948208565.1 Hura crepitans
GTATATTTCATATTACATAAAATTCACCACTGAGTGTATACTCAACATATCGATTTCTTGATGAGCAAGTAGTAGATAACAGACCTACAGTTTAGCCTTAATGTGTAATGTAGCAACCAATCTCCCTTTTGGTTATATTTATGGATCCCTTTTGTAGTGGATTTTGTATAGAGGCACTCACATATATAGTGGGTATATGTGTAATTATGGGTAATTATCATAAAATGGATTGTAAATATTAATATAGGTTATATTATGGATATAATTAGAATGTATGACTTACATGTTGCATATTGGATCCTAAAAGTTATGGTGATTGTGTAATAATGATAGATTAATGATGTTAGAGGAGCAGAAGAGTCCAAGATGATGAGAGGTGATTATAAATGAAATAGAAGTGTCTTTTATAGCTTTAAAAATTTTGGTTTCTTATCTAGATAGCTATTATGCTACCCAATGTTTGTTGAAAAAATGACCCATAACTGATAAACAAAAATTAAACCCATGTGTGATATGATAAAAATCAATGAATATGGCTAAGGAAAGGTTCTAAGAAGATAATGAAATGGCATCGTGATATCTCTTATTTGAATCAGGTGTTAGATTAGGTAAGGTGTCTCACATTAGGTAGTGTTAGAGTAGGTTTAGGCATTCCTAGGTGCAGTATACATGAATGGCATTGATTAGGGTTTTGTGTCAAGTAAAGCACACTACTTGAGGCTAACTATCTTTTCATTTGTAGTAAATCAAGATGAGCAAGTGTACTTATATACACTAGGTTTTTAGGGCTCTCATGTTCAGATTGCCTAATGATGAAAAGGGGATTAAAATCCTGATGAATGAGGATATTAACTTCCAGTTCAAAGATCTTGACATTTTTTTCATTTAAAATTGTTGAACAAAAGTGTTTACCCGAAGCCCTATGATACAGAGTGCTTGAAAAAGAAGAAAATGTTTTAAAATTGAGAAAAATTACTTTCTTTACAAGATTTTGGCCTTTAGGCAAATTACATCTTTTTGCTATGAAATAATCATTTTCATGCCTTGCTGAAATAGCCATTTCAAACTTGCCTAAAATGGTCATTTTAGCTCAAAATGACCTTTTCACACTTGCCTAAAAACTGCCATTTTGCCTTAAAGAAACAATGTCATTCCATCAAAGAAGTGTAAAATCCGTACAGGATACCCCATAGGCAAATGACTATTTTGGGTTCCCAAAACAGCCGTTTCACCCTCTAAAATAGTTATTTTTTCTCAAAACTGTCATTTCACCATCCAAAATGGCTGTTTTGGTGCCTTAAGAATTGTGTATAAAATGGAAAATATGTATTTTTTTCTCTTTTGGTTTTCAAGAACAACACTCCAAAAAAGGCAGAAAATATTATCGAAACACCATTTTTTATTATCCTACAAGATTTTTCTCTATGGGTTCCATCTTTTTGAGATCTTTTATTTGAAGGCAATTATACATGGGGAGCTATTCAATTCTCCTTCTTTTTTTTCTTTTATTCACCTACTAGTAAGGTGCGGTAATTTATTAGATCTATGTAGTATTGTGATTGTTGCTACCTTTTTTTCAATTTTTATGCCATTATTATATTTTTTATGCCATTATTATATTTGTGATGTTTATTTAGTTATTGATCCTTTTTTGTTTTATGTGCAAATTTTTTCTTTTTATCTATTTATTTCTTATACTAATGTTTTAATCTTGTCGTAATGTGAGTTGTTTGATATATTGGTAGTTTGCTCAACCCATCCTTCTTGTCCTTTTTTATCAAATACATGTGAAGTAGTATTTCAAGTATTTTTTATGTAATTCTATGCTTATATCACTATATTGTATTTTAAACAATTTTCATGCAATTTATTTTATTTTATTTTTTAGGTTGGAATGTATTTTAGGTGATTGCCATGTAAATTATTTTTTTTCTATTTGATTATTTCCCTATATATTTTGTGTATGTTGTAATAGGTAGAAAAATGATTTTTACATGCCATAAAAAATAATTAAATTGTTTAATACCTAGTTAATTAGTGTTTTCCTAATAAATCAAATTTGGATTTTTCCTTAATATAAGGCATAAATAATAAAGCCAACTTTCCAAAATAATCATAGAAGAACTGAAGTTCTCAAAATTATCAATTACCTGGTTTTCGCCATCAAAGCATTTTATATGTAATTAAACTTGCCTTTTCCTAATAAAAAAATATTTTTATGAAGAGAAGACATAAAAATTAAAATTCGCTTTCTAAAAATAAGCATGTAAGAACCAAAGTTCTCAAAATAATCAATTGCATAGTTTTATGAATGGAATTCTTTAATTTTATGTGTTTTATTTATTATAATAAAAATGTTTTATTATTCCTTAATGTGAATACATGATTTATTTCGATGCCTAAAACTTGCTTGAAGGAAAAGTATAATATTATAAATTCAATTTGAAATTTCATATTAATTTGAGGTATAAATAAGAGTAGGATTCCAAACTACTCTAGTTTTGGCCATACAAGGTATTTCCCAACTTCAGTTAGGTGGTGACCCCTACCTTATAGTGCCCAACTCACTCATTCTAGGCTAATCAAATATGAACAATTTAGGATTCCTAAAATCCACTTTTCATCATTTGAGACTTAAGGAGTGAGGTTTAGGTCGAGTCCTCGATTGTTTTGATTCTATCAGCCTACAGGATGAGAACAATGGCAACTCCACTAGGGACACCATGAGACAATGCTCTGAAAGCACCTCAAATTATAGAACTTCATGTTTTGAATTTATTATATTATCTTTTTTTGAAAATTGCATCACATGTTAGAGGCTTAAAATAAGTTATGTGCCTTTTTCTCACCCTAATGTCATTTTCATTCAATTTGAAAAATTGTTAGGAATGACATCAAATTAATGCCTCATGCCTATAAGGTATATCAAATGGCAAACCAATTGAACATATGCTCATGATGAGATAGACCTATTGTGGAGGGACCATGCTTAGATGACCATAGCTTGCATGACTTAACCGTGAGCCTATGTAATGACTAATAGCAACTTTCCCTAAGTACCTTGATTAATGATGCTTTGTGTGCTATGTGGGCTAATATACATGAAATATGGCTTAGTCATCCCAAAATATTGTTGAACCCATTAGGCCTTTTCTAACTGGAATGGTCTAGACCCTGTATTTTGGCTTAATTAAACATATCCAACCTATATAGGCCAAATATCTTGAATGCACTCTTTTAAATATGAGAGAAATAATGTTCACCTATTCATTGCTCATTATTCAAACCTGTTAGGGCCCCCATGTCCCATAGGTAAGCCCTCTTCCAAAAGAGTACGTTGATAACATATATTGTAAGTGATAAGTTTGGAAGGCTTTTGCTTGTGTTTGTTGTTATACACATTAACATGCACCTGCATCTCATGCATTCACATGCACCTCATCTATCATTTCTAACCCCTTGTATTATAGCTATCATAGATCCTCCAGCTACTTAGGTACATGGGTTAGATGGAAGGATAACCTAACAGGAAGTCATTTATACTGGTCATAAACAAATAGACATGATAGGGGAAGGCAATTCCTCAGTTTTGAACTTCAAAGCTAAGATGGACCAAAAATTCAAAGAGTTTGAAAGGAAAATGATGTCCATTATCTCAAGGCCAATTACTGGGGTTGCTCATACTTTTGGTACACCACCATCTATCGAAGCGAATATAGCCACATCTATTGAAAAGGCAGCTGTTATTTCTAGGGGAATTGGCACTAAGAAAGAGGTAATAGGTTTAGGTGAGAAGAATAAGAAGGCTAAGTATTTCAATATAGAGTTTGATTTTCTTAAGTGTTATAAAGATGAATATAGGAAGAGAGTTGTACCCCGAAGGGTGGAAGAAATTGTTATGAAAAAGTTAAAGGAAGATGGAAGCAATGGCTAGACTTATTACCATAGTTAAAGGGATAGATCCTGATAAGCTTATTCTATAACTTAAAGAAGTATTACCTTCCGAGTTTAAAGTGCTCGAGTTGCCCAAGTTTGATAGGATGACTGATCTAAGAGCCCATGTTAAGCAGTACGCTATAACCATAAGAGGCATAAAACTTAGCACAAAATAAAAGATAACTTATTTTAGCTTGACACTATAGGGTAGAGCAATTGACTGGTACCATGAACTAGAAAAGAAAGTAAAAGAACACTGGGGTAAGATCACTGAAGCTTTTATTAGTTAATATAACTTTAACACTCACATGGAGGTTACAATGAAAGATCTCGAGCTGCCTTAATAGAAGCCTAATGAGACCTTCATAGAGTACTTGACAAAATAGAGGTTTAGAGTTCTAGAAATAAGAAAAAAGCTAAAAATAATGGATCAGATCTGTATGTTCATTAAGAATGGTAGCCTATAATTGAAAGATGGGTTAAAAGTAAAAAGGCTCAAAATTTGGGAATCACTGAAGGACATAGCAATAGATTTCATAAAAGAGAATGTTAAGCAAAAAAGGAACTCAAGAGGGTTCAATAATAAAAGGAACTTAAGTAGTAGAGGGACAACTAAAATGGGTTTTAATGGAACTAGTAAGACTACCGAGGTATTTGGTATGATTAGGCATCATTCAAATCTGGGTAAACCATTATCTTTATGCTTGAAATGATTCCTAAAAGAAAGGAAGCTTCAACCTATTCCTTCTAAACCTGCTAAGAGTGAGGGCCAGCTGTATCACAGGTTGAACTTGTACTGCCAGTATCATTAGCATATGAGTTATGATACAAATAACTGCCACTCTTTAAGGGACTAGATTCAAGATCTGATTGACTCAAGATAGATACCATATCTAGAAAAGAGATAGAAGGGTTAAGGTGTTTACTCTAACATTCCTCCACTAGTCAATATGGCTAGTTCAGGGTTGCTAGAATGGTAGATATAGTAGGATTTATATGAAAATGACTACTTAGTAGTGCAAAGAAAGACTGAGTCAAGTCAAGGTTTTATTTGTTCTATAGATATTTTGGCTACCGATAGTGAGAGTAAGCTAGAAGAATAGGTAGAAGATTTATGGGTTAACTTTGATTCAGCGTAAAAAGTATAAAACTTGTGGGTGGACTCAAATCCAAAACCAAAACTAGATAGGGAAGTAGAAACTAATGCAGTTACACAAAGCAATTGGGTAGTGCCAAAAATTGAAAAAGAGCTAGTTCCCCCAGTTACAAAAAAAAAAGAAGAAAAGGCTGCAATAATGAAGCAATTGAAGAAAAAACCCACACAAATTTCAATTTGGGATCTATTGTGCTAATCCCCTTCTCACGGATAAAAAGTGGTTAAAGCCTTATATTTTGTAACAATCTCAACTACCATATCACCGTCTGAGCTAGTGGTAATGGTGAACAGGGAGAAAAAGGCAGTTATCAATTTTTCAAATCAAGATCTTTCACTAAAAAGGCATCATCACAACCATCCTTTGTATATAAAATCTAAAGTCAACGGCAAGCACACATCATGTGTAGTGGTTGGTGATGGGTTGTCAATTAATGTGTACCCACTCAATGCTATAGCTACGCACAAGATTGAAGATTTGATGATCTCTCAGTCCAAGTTTGCCATCATGGTCTATGATAATATGAAGAGACAAGTGTATAGGACATTTAAAGTCAAAGTTAAGATGGGGGGTATTATAGATGATATAGAGTTTATAATGCTTGATATCCCTATGAACTTCTCCCTACTTTTAAGAAGGCCTCAGTTCCATAAGCTAGGAGGTGTTTTATCAACACGGCATCAGATGATAAAGATCCCCTATGATGGTGAGGTCATAACTATATAGGCTATAAGGGAGAAACAAGTCTCGATGCTTAAGATAGCTAACTAGCCTGTCAAAGGGTTCCATATAGCTGGGATTTTCCCAGAAGAAAAAAAAATGACCCTAAGGTTATAAATATGCTAAAAAAGATGAATTATCTACCCAGTGCTAGTTTAAAACTTGGTTCAAATGGCTTAATCTCAGCCATTTAGCCAAAGGGATAAAAGGATCAAAAAAGGGTTAAGTTACATTATAGAGACTTTCAAGATAAGGAAGATGAGTAAGGATGTCCCACCACTAAAAGAAAGCTTTGTCAAGGTTGTAGGCAATGTCAATTGTTGTGGAGAATCAGACCCAATTTTTATTAAACGGAGGGTTGAGTTAGGTTTTGAAATTTTCAGTGATGTGTTTGATTAGGCTACAAATGAAGTCAAGGGCATATCAGACTTCTAGGATAAAGAAGTCATGACCAACCTAGCTAATCTAGAAATCAAGGACAAAGAAGAGATCCTTACTACTGCCATCCTCTAGGACAAGGGGAAAAAGAAGATAGAAGAAGAAAACCCTTCTAAAGACTTATCTAAGATTCTATATATACATGAACTATTTGATGATTATTTTTTTACTTCTTTTGTTAATATGATGAATGATTTTGCTTATTTTTGTGATGTCTCATTTAATTGCATCATGCATATTGATAATCATGACATGTTTGACATTAATTTAATCAATACTACCTTATTTAATCTCAGTACTACCAAAAAACCAAAAGAAATTTTAATTGCATCCGATATAACTCCTAAAGAGAGGATAAAATTTGAGAGAATTTTTTTTAAAAAAAAAAGAAAAAGTATTTACCTGGACCTATGAAGAAATACCTGAGGTGGATCGAGAAATAGCTAAACATGTCATTTACATATACCTAGAAGTAAAACTAGGAAAGCAAAAGTTGAGAAGGATGAGGCTAAAATGGGTAAAAAAAATAAAGCAAAAAAAGTACACAAGCAGTTCAAAGCCAAGTTCTTAGAAGAAGTATGGTATCTAAACTAGCTAGCCAATATGGTGCATGTCGCTAAGAAGGATGGTAGGGTTAGGATGTGCATAAACTATAGGGGCCTAAATAAGGCATGTCCAAAAGATAACTTTCTATTACAACATATAAACATTATAGTTAATACTGTGACAATGTGCAAAATGTATAGTTCTTTGATTGGTATGCCAATTACAATCAAATTCTAAATAGGATAACAAACTAGATAAAAATTGCCTTCATCACAAAATAGGAACTTTCTGCTATAAGGTGATGCCTTTTAGGTTGAAGAAGCTAAAGCAACTTACCAGAGGATGGCCACTAGGATTTTGGATGATCTGATTCACAAAGAATTAAAAGCATATATGGATGATATGATGATCAAATCTGCTATGAGAGAGGGGCATTTGAAAGCATTGGAAAAGTTCTTTAAGTAAATTGATAAGTACAACTTGTGTCTGAATCCAAAGAAGTGTGTCTTTAGGATAACTTTAGGAAAACTCTTGGGACATATAGTGACTTAGAGAGGGATCAAAGTAGACCTTGATAAAGTAAAAGCTATCAAAGAAATGATAGTTCCAAAGAGAGAAAAGGAAATGAGGAGATTTTTGGGAAGAATACAATATATTACCAGATCCATAGCAAAACTCACCACCATATATAAGCCTATTTTCAAAATTCTTAGAAAGAACTAGCCAATTAAGTGGAACGATAAATGTCAAAGAGCTTTTGACATTATAAGGGCATATTTGTTAAATCTATCAATCCTACAACCACTAAGGCATAGGAAGCTACTAATTCTCAACTTGTCTATTGAAGAAAGTTTAGTAAAGGCTATGGTAGCACAAGAGGATGAATTTGGAGTTAAGTTTATGATTTATTACTTGAGTAAGAAGTTTTTTCCTTACGAAGCCAAGTACATAAAAGTGGAAAATATTTCTCTAGCAGTAGTGTGGGCTTTGAAGAAATGAAGACACTATTTCTAATCGTATATAATACAAGCAGTATCCAAGCACATCCTCTAAGATATCTTCAAATAGCTCCATTTTTGGTAGGCAGAATGAGTAAATAGCTTCTTTTGCTCAAAGAGTTTGACATTTATTATATAACGAGAAAGATAATTAAAGGGTGAGTAGTCACAGAATTCTTAGCTAGTTATCCGCTAGAAGGAGAGTTGCTAGAGTTTGAATTCCCAGATGAGAACCTAAACTTGATAATGGTCCAAAGGTGGCAAATATATTTTGATGGTGTAATAAATAATAAAAGAGCAGGAGTAGGAGTAATTCTGAGAACCCCTAAAGGAGAAAAGCTACCGTTAGCTAGAAAATTGAGGTATAAGGTTACAAATAACATGGCTAAGTATGAAGCTTGCATATTTAAGCTCGAAGCATTTATGACTCTTGGTGCAAAGATAGTTAAGGTATTTAGAGATTCATCTTTAGTAGTGTATCAGACTAATAAAGAATAGGCAATTCGAGAAGAGAAGTTAATACCTTATGCATGGTACTTGAGATCCATAAGTAGACAATTTGAGATGTGCACTTTTCACCATATTCCTAGGGACAAGAATTAGCTAGTAGATGTAGCAGCCACCTTGGTCTCTATGTGGGATAATTCAAAAGGGGTAGCTATGAAACCAATAATAATTTCCAGTTTAGAATAGCCTTGCTACGAGTTAGAGAAGATAATGGAAATTAAACAGAAAGAAAGTAAACCACGATTTTATGATATCTAAAATTACTTAGAGAATGGAGAATTTCTAAAAAAAGCTACGGATAGGGACAAGAGGCTATTGAGAAAGTTGTCGACTTAGTTTATTAGTGTAGGTAGGGTCTTATATAAAAGGCAAGCAGATGGTCTTCAGTTCCATTGCTTAGAAGAGAAAGAAGTAGAAAGGGTCATAAAAGAGATACATGTAGGGTCTTGTGGCACACACTTGAATGGTTTAGAGTTAACTAACAATATCATGTGTCAAAGGTTCTTTTGGATTACAATAGACCATGATTGTTCAAAGTACATATAAAAATGTCACAAGTGCTAGTGATATAAATATTTAAGACATGTGCCTATATTAGAACTTCACAACTTAACATCTCTTTATACATTTGCCATGTGGGGGATAGACATAATCTGATAAATACATCCAACGGCCTTGAATAGGCATCATTTCATTGTAGTTGCCATTGACTATTTCTTGAAATGGATCAAAGCATATTCTTTTAAGAAGTTAGGGGCAAGAGAAATGGCTAAGTTCATAGAAAAAAATCTAATCTACATATATAGGGTCCCACACCATATAGTCTCACACAACGGTGTCCAATTTCAAGCTAAGACAAAGGCATTGCTACAAAAGTACAAGATAAAGCATCATAAATCCTCTCGTTGCAGACCATAAGCTAATAGAGTGGTAGAAGCAGCAAATAAGAACATTAAAAGGATCTTGGCTAAGATAGTTGTAATCTATAGAGATTGGGCTGATAGACTTCCATTTTCTCTTTTGGGATACAAAATAACTATGAAGACTTGAATAGGTGCCACTCCATTTTCATTAGTATATAGGTCAGATGCGGTGCTTTTAGTAGAGATTAAACTCCAATCTTTAACGATGGCAATAGAAGCAAAAATTCCTAAAACAGTTTGGGTAGAGAAGAGGTTCCAATAGCTGAACTTGTTAAATGAGAAATAGGTGAGGGCTAATTATCACATTCAAGTTTATCAAAAATGGATGGCACAAACCTTTTCCAAAAGGATGAAAAATCAAAAATTAAAGGAAGGAGGACTAATTCTTAAATACATAAGACCATATCTGGCTAATCTAAGAGGGAAATTCAAGCCCAATTAGGAAGGACCATTCATCCTTAAGCAATTATTGCTAAGGGGCATTAAAATCCTTACATATTATAATAAGAATGAGTTCAAGGAGCCTATGAATGTGGATAAACTAAAAAGGTTTTATGGTTAAAAACAGAAAAAGAAAAAAAAATTCCCTTATAGGTCAAAAACTGGTAAACGGTAGCCTTACTAAAATTGGGCACCCCAATAGGGTGAAAACTAAAAAAGGGCATCCTATGCAATATTTAAGGGCTGAGAGAAAATAGTCAATCAAGAAAATCCATGAGGCCTTATTGATGACAAGAGTTTAAGATGTAATTAAGATCTCTTTTAACTAAAAAAAGAAATTTATTGTTGCATTAATGTCCTATTGTGATTATCATAAAATGCCAATATGATGTAAGTAGATAAGACCACTTTAATAAGGTCGATTAAGCCTCTTGTGGGCTAGAGAAATGGAAATATTATTGTTACATCACTTTTGTACATAAGTTGAGAAAATGCAATAAAAATACATTTTTAGATCTTCTGTCTCTCATTGTTGCTCTCACTTTCCATCTTTAAACATCGGGTCTAGTTATGTTGAGAAAGTCCCATCACCCAGTCCTTATATGCCTTGAAAGTCTAAAAGTTACAAGAGATCATGGGAGGAATTTTAATCTTTAAGGGTAGCTACTTCCATAGGTCACAGAACCTAGCAGTAAAAGTGATAGATAAGTCTCCCCCTCTGAATGATAATGGTCAAATGACAATGCCTTGAGTCTCTCCAAATTGCCTCTCATAGTGATTTGGAATACATAATATAAGTTTATGCAAGCCAATGAGAGGTACACAACCTATAGAATTGCTCCTTCATATGTGCCATAGGGAATTCCATGGGTTCATGAAATTTATGCTTTCATTAATAATGGTAGTCATCAAAACAACCCATTACTCCAAATTAGAAAAATGGCGTATAATAGCATGAGGTAGTAAGTGCTTCAGACTAGTAAATCCAAGGACATGAGGGGAAGGGTCATCTAGCAAGCAAAACTTATCTTGTAACTAAACCTAAAAAAATTGTTAGGAATGAAAAAATGTAAAGGCTTTCTAAGTAAAAGCCAAGTAGGGGATAGGGTGAAAACTCATAAGGGCAGTCTATCTCTAAGAAGTCTATTAAGAAGAAAAACTTGAAATGATTTTCTAAACAAAAGTTATACTAGAGAATAGTGTGAAAACCCCTTAGGAGACAGTATATTCCTAAAAAAAATGGCTAACTTTAAGCAAAAATGAACTCCCATGGAAGAAATTAGCTTCACTAAATTGCACTGCATCTAGACCCATAATAGTCTCAGCAAGTATTAGTAGAAAAGGGTTCAAGCCTTTGGTCAACTCATTTATTACACTGAATAACTGATAGTCCCCAAAATGGCCTTTAAATGTCAATGTCAAATATTTA
>CANXYI010624183.1:0-16498 GCA_948208565.1 Hura crepitans
TTTTTAATTATTTTTTATTTTTTATTATTCTTGTAATTATTATTATTATTGTGATTTTGTAATTATTTATTTGTAACTATTCTTATTAGTAATTAATTTTATTTTTTTGGTTGATACAACATATTATTATTTCTCTTATGCATAACCTAATAATGTACTTGTAAATTTCATACCAATTATTTCTATAATAATCTCCTTTTATAAGTAATTTCTTTCACAAATAATTAATAATAATTACACGGTAAAATAAGTTTATGTCTTTAATAATAGTAATAGTAGTTATTAAGCAAAATGGCATATAAATTTTATTCAAACTAAATAGAATAGCTATCACCCTAATACTTTGAATTGCACACAACCCCTTTATCCTCATTTTGTTTTTATTTTCAGGTATACTTATTTAGGTCGAACGAAAATGGGTATCTACAGTTCATATTGGTCAAATTATAAGAGGGCTTATTCTTGTGCTGTTTAGGTGCACTTTATTTGCAAATACTGAGAGCACTTTTAAGAGTCCTTTCTTGTTGGCATCGTTAGACTTAGATGTTATTTCTACTTGGAACTTAGAGTTTCTAGCTTAGGCGTGCTATACATGTAACTAGATAAGAGTTATTATGGCATAGTCAAGATGTAATAGGGATTTATGATAGGTATTGAGGTATGATTCCCATTCTTTATTTATTCATTTAATTCTTCTCCACCTTATTTTCTTTTTATTTTTCAAAGGTTTGTTCTTATGAGAGAGGTATTGTTCCTTGCCTCACTTCTACTATCATTCCAAAGGCTAAGTTCCCTAGGCTTTTAAGCTAGAACTCTTCCCTTATTAGTTGATAGCATAAAGTTCATTCCTATTAGACCTATTCTTTTCCTCCCTTTCTTCGATTCTTTCTAAAATTTTTAGCTTCCCATAACATCTATTCATGAGAAGAGTTCCTCTTCATAGCCTTTTATTGGTCTATCTTCACCTACTAGAGTACTAAGTGATTGGTTCATGTGACCTTATCCTTACTTTAGTTTTTATGATCATAAGGAGGCCTTATGTAAAGGTATTATGGAGATTCCCCATCTAAGCACTCTATTTACTCCTGATACGGCCAATATGGTAAGCCTCATTTTTATTTCTTGCTTTCACTTTTTACTCTAAGCTTGAATATTTTTGTCTAGCTTTTGTAATGTTAGAGAGAGTATTTAGAGTATGCTGACACACACATAGCTAGCTTAAAGAGTGAGCTTTTGACATGAATTAGTAGAGCCAATATATATTATTTCTATTTTATATGCATGTATGATATGCAAAAGAATTCTTCAGAAAAATTTAATTTATTTATGAGATGTTTTCAATCTATTTTCTAGGATGTTATTCAGAAAGAGAAGTAGATGATCAGGTGCCTTGAGAGTTGCTGATAAGGAAAAGGTAGATATATGATGACAAGAGGTAGAGCTGGGAGTTAATCCTAAGGAGGTAATCATCTTAGCTCATGCTACTTCTAGTTTAGGGAGAGACCTGTCAGCTATAGCTAGCCAGTTCTAGAGAGGTTCCTCTACTAGTTCTTAGGATTTTGCTTTTTCTTCTCATGTATTTCCTAACTCATAAACTATGTTAATGTGATTTTTTAATATTTATATACTTGTCTTTGGATTTCATTCGTTTGACCATCTCTAACTAACATTGGTTCCCTTGATTGCCACTAAAAAGATTTTTCTACTTTGCACTAAAAAATCTCTTGATAATTGTCATTTTTATTGTTAGTGGGCTAATTGCTTTCTAAACTCACATGGTGGTTAAGATTATCTACACAAATATCTTAATAGTCACATAGTACTTTTAGTAAAGCGATCTTCTACATGATAGTTTTATTCCACTTTGAGTAGGATCGTACTCCCTTTTCCTATAAGGCTTTAAAACACTCTAGATTTTAGAGATCTATCTAATTCAATGGATCATTCATGTGACCAAAAGGAATATCCATATAGGTGTTACGAAGCTTTACACTATTGTTTTAACCATATTAGATTATCTTCTCATGATTGTTTCTTGCAATTTTGACTCCAATTTGGTTTCTTTAATTTCACTTCCCTTGCTAGGTGGAAATTTTGGTGCTTTGTATGGCTCACGACTAAGTCTCACTCATCTTTATTTGTCATTTTCTCTCTCAATTAATTTTTTAAAGGTCATTTTTGCATCTCTTTGTGTTCCTTGACTACCTTAGACTTAGATTCTTTTCTCCTCCTAGGTGGCAAAATAACCATTCTAACCTTAGGAGATTTCCACTCTTCTAGTGTTTTCCTTGGAATAGGTGCTTACCCACTTGAGCTATACTACTAATTCTCATTATTAGGCATTTATAAAAAATTAGGAACATTAAAAGCCAGTGCTTACAAATGGTTATTGGGTGAGTGTGCTTGGTTGAAAATGTCTAGATAAAAAATGAGAAGATATAATTACAAATAGTTTATGATAATTTTCTAAAGCATTCCATAGTTTTTTTCTCTTTAATATTAATTAGTCAAAACATTGGCCTAATTATGTTCTTTAATTCTCTTATATAATAATAATTAACTTTACAAATTACAAAATTTTATTCATTCTATAGGATATATTTTTGGCATGCTAAAAATTTCTTACCTTTATATTTTATATTTCTATTTCTTATTTTACTTAAAGCGATTTCCTTAATTTCTTATTTTTATTTTAGATTAATTAATAATGTTGTTTAAGTGTCTTAAAATTATTTGACTTAATTAACTTATACCAAACCTTTAATCCTTAACTCTATGCCAAAATTCAATAATTCCTTCAAAAATTCAATTTGTTTAACCTTTCTCAGTTTTTAAAAGATCAAGCATTATAATTGTCCCCCACTTATGAAATTTCATCCTTAAAATTAGAGCAAGTTATCTCCTTTAACTTAGTAAGGATATTATTATCTCTTAATGTCCTTTAGGTGTTCTATCACTTCTTACATGATAAACATCTGGTAAACATTCCACTAAGATTTTGTCTAAAGTATATGAGCAAATTCTCAACTTTACTAATCTTAACAACTTCTCTTTCTGAGTAAATTTTTTTTTGACATTATAGTCCTAACCGTATATCCTCATGATTAGTACTTAATATATTCTATAGAATTCCCTAGCAATTTGATAGGGAAGCTCTATCTGCTTTGGCTTTATTTAAGTGTCCATTCCCAATGTTAAGTAAACCATGACTTTTATAGGCTCTTCAATGCTTCCTCAAAATTCTAAGTCTACAATCTAACTTTTAGATTACAAAAGGGTAGAACTACATCAAAATCTCCTTAATTCTCACATCTTTTATGCATATCCTCTGACTCTTCCTATTTAACTCTTCTTATTTATGTATCTTATCCCTAGAATTGCCTAAACCTATGCTTTAATACCATTAAATGTAACCCAAACTCATTACCAGACTTGAATAAGGTGTGTTAGGTATAATGATATATAGCACTTAACTAAGCAATCTATGCTATGTTAATATATTCCTTTACTTAGCCAATAATAGGGTTACATGCTTAAGAATTAGATAGTATAACGACATTACTGAGAGTACTACCCAAATTAGAACAAGCATAAAATAAACTTATATATATATATTACATACATTTCCACAATCTACAATCAACTCTAACAATCTCAATTACATTCTTAATTATCACAGTCTACATAATCCTTAACAAATGCATTATCATTATGTCACAAATTTTAATCTCTAATTAACCATAACATTCTATCATTCTCATAGACAAATATATATCCTTAATTACTTACATAAATATTAATTTATGATATAACTTTAATCACAAATACATCACTTGCTTGAAAACTTCTATAAATGTATTATAATTTACATATAAACATTAAAAGCATTAATGTAATATATTCCTATAAAATAGAAAGTCTAAATTTTTTATGGCTTGATCTATTGTGCTTTTTGATACAGTGTTAGGTCTACCATTCTTGTCTTTAGCTCCTATCTCAAATGTGCACAAAAATCAAAGCCTTACAATCACCTTAATTGTTCAGTGGTACTTGTAATATAGTAAACATCTGATAAAAGTCATTCAGCATATAGTATTATAAACCATTGAAGCAACTATAATATAAACACATTTACAATTAAATTTTTTTTCATGCATAAAATTTTTATCTAATCATGCATTTACATAGCATAATGATAGTAATCACTAGGTATACATAAATGCATAATTTTTTCATATTCTTCCCAACATCCAACCATATCATGCATTTACAATTGACAAATCTATGTTAGAAGTTCTTTATTTGATAATTAAAAACTAATCCAATTTAAACTATATAATCATACATAATTAATTAGTTAGTATTATGCATTTAAATAATAAAATATTAAATCATTTAATTTATCTGCACATATAACTATTTAATTTAAATCCCATTCATACACCAATTAAGATTTTAACTACATACAACACCTATTTAAGAATTATCTTTTATTGATTAATTTATTTTACTTGTATGCATTTTATTGCAATTATATATGTCCATATTTTTATATTGAAAATCTAATTACATTTAATTTCTCAATTTCTTATCCATAACACTTTTCTATTTAATTTGTCTTAATAATTATTAGTTGTTGTTCTTGAATAACCTAATAGATTTGTTATTCCTATGTATTAATTCCCCTTAAGTTTTATAATTCCTTATTAAGCATTTAACACTTCTTTTATTCTTTAATCACATTAATTTGAATATACCAATAATAGTTATTATCAACTAGGATAACAAGACCCATATAATGCCAATAATATACATAAGTATCCAATCATATAGAGAAAAGTATAGACTAAAGTACTTACCATTTGATGCCAATAAAATACTTAAGTACCCAATCACATAGTGCCATAAGATGCCAATAAGGTACTGAAGTATCTAATTATATGGTAATCAATAAATCAATTCAATGTCAATAGTTAATCAATACACAATAAGGCACAAGTGCCTAATAAAAATAAGGGCATAGCCCCCACAAATTAATAGGCTCAATAAGCTAATAATAGTAGTTATGAAAAAATAATTCCTAATTGGCTAGCCAATCTATCCTAAACTTTAATGAGTAATCTAGGGCTATCAAGGCATTCTTAGTGTTATATTTTTATTTCATAATTTAGAGGACTAGTAACTCCATTTTAATATGTTAACTCCATAATTTATGTTATTTGTGTAATCTTTGAGTCATATAAATCAAATCAGTACATGTACTTTTATTATTTCATACGGTTCAAGAACTATAATAAGAATTTTCTTGTAATGCCCGTGAACCTTGGTTTCATGAACAATATAACTTGAAGGGCGAACAATGCTCTTTAGGCAACTGTGTCCCACTGAGGTGGCTGAAGTAGGACTATAGGTCATAAAACTTTGATGGGCAAGAAAATGATGAAAATGAAATACTTAAAACTTTTAATAGAACTAATAAATCATTTCATCCTGAGATCTAGTGAATAGTGACTTTTGTTGGCATTATGATGAGAGAGGTTTGGGATATGCCTGGATAGACCTAAAAATATTACACCTTGAATGTCAAAAATTGCAAATAATTCAATGATAAAGGAATTATAATTTTTTTGAGGCCGTTTGGTATTTATTCAAAATTTCTTAATTATGCGAGTGAATAGTTGACCTAGTTTCTCTTAGAGTTTTGACTCGAGAATTCAGAGGTCCCCTAATTGGGACTTTTAAGGATTTTTGAGACTAAAAGCATGAGTTTTGGAACTCTAGAACATTTTATTTGTATTTATTAAACATAAAAATATAAAATAGGATTAATCAGGGCCTCTGATAGCCACATGGCATGATCGTGGCAATCCACCCTCTTCATATAAATAAATTAGTGTATGCGTGTGCATGTATAGGATGAATTCATGTCATGTTCTTTGTCTTATTCCCTAAAAGCTGATGCCACTACCCCTATTTTTCCCTCTCTCTTTCTTCATTCTAGGCCCTAAAACACACTATTTTCTTTAATTAAAATGTCAAATGATGTCTCCATAGTCTCTTAAACATCATTAGGTAGAGACAAACTCATGGGATTGCTTATTTGAGGAGATTTTAAAGCTTGATGAATAGTAACATTTTGGTGAGTAAGTGGTTTTTCTTAAGGTTTCTTATTTTTCTTAGATAGTATTTGAGGTGTAGAGAATGCCTACATAAATAAATTTTGATTTGGACTTATGTAGATTTTTGTAGAAATTTTCTAAGTTAAAACCTAATATGGTTGTTGTGTAATGGTGGAATTGATGGAGGAAGAGGAGACCAAAGGTTCTTAAATGCACTTAAAATGTTTTAGAGCTCACTATAAGTGAATTTAATGTTATAGGCATTGTATTTTAACTTTTACACTATTTTTGTGTTAATGTGTGTGCATGGAAGTGTGGCGTTAGGTATGTATATTATGTGTTTTATGCTTGGTGAATGTATGCATGGTGTGTAAGAATGATGTAGAGTATAAAGGCACAAAGAAATAAGAAGGAAATAATGTTTATATTTGTGATTGAGTTATGGTCGTATATTATGTGTATGAAAAATATGTGTGTATATGTGTAATTAAGTTGTATATGGAATGTAAGTGAATTGATGAGGTAGAGGTAGGCATAATTAAAATGAGAAATCACATGTGTGTGTTTTTTACCTTATGGCCAAGAGATATATAAAAGAGTATGTGTGTATATGTAAGTATAATTAAAGGAAAATGGCGTAAACAAAATGGTAATTAAGTAATAGATGTGATGAAGTGTGGAGTTAGTGAGTAATTAAAGTTAAGGTAACATGTATTATAAGCCAAATAGATATTAAATGTGTATGTGTGAGTATATGTATAGACTAGTAAAATAAGTGCATGTATATATGTTTTCATATAGAAGATATGCATATGTGGTATAGTGAGTATAATAAACATGAATGACTAAGGACAGGGTGAAAACATAATGTGCTTATTTGGGAAATACATATGGCCAAATGGTGCACCAAGAATAGAGGTGTATGTGCATGTGTGATTGGCATATGTGTGTAATATAAATGAATTCAAAAGTCAGGAAAATGCATAATGGTCACATGAAACTAAGAAAAAACTAGTTGAGTGTGCTTGTGCATGCAGTGGCCATGTGGTATAGGTATGGATGACAAAGTGTATGTTATAATGTTTGAGGGTATTTAATGTATGTTTGTACTTGAAGGAGTGTGATTATGAGAATGAAATGATTAATAGTTAAATAAATAAATGAGCTATGTGTTACGATAATGTAATGGCAAAGTACAATATGGAAATTAAACAACTGTAATCTAATAGCAATTTAAGTGACATAACATGGCATGATAATGGTAGGAATGGCTAATATATATGGCTATGTGAAATAAGAAAAAGGAATGGTTGATGATGGACTCAAAAGCTTAAAACTAATAGTGAGTGAACATAAAAATATGTAGCTTTGAATGATATGGTACTGGTGAAAAAGTATATGAGTTAAACATGAATTAAATAGCATGAAATTAGTGAGTGAGAAATATGATAACTAGATCCCTACTGGATAGGTTGACCGATTAACTAGGGAGTTAGCAGTTGTAAGAGGATTAATCTATAAAGATCTTGGCCTATTGTATAGTGGATGCATCCATCGAACTGTGATTGAGTCTGCACATTCTGGGTATTGTGAGATCTGCATGGATTGATCTCTACTATCTAAGGTCATTCGGAGGTCTGTATGGACTAAACCTTGCCACCCGAATATTAAGAGATCTACATTGATTGATCCTTGTTACTCGGCTTGCTTTGGTTATTGGGAGGTCCATATGGGCTGATCTTTGCTACTAATGTTGTGGGGGATATTAGGAAGTCCACCAAGGCTAATCCCTACTATCCATTGAGGATGAGATTTAGGACATTTTGAGGTCCACTAGGGCTGTCCCTACTATCCCACTTGTTGGGATGTCCAGTTGGACTGATCTTTGCCATTCGGTATTAGAAGGTTCTACAAAGTTGATCCCTGCTATCGAATGGAAGGCATGTATAAATGTTGAGGTCCAAAATGTGGGCCACAATACAAGATGGATCTTATTATCTAGGGAATGAAAGTGTCTCTTGAGTAGAAAAACAACAACAACAACAACAACAACAACAACAACAACAACAACAACAACAATAATAATAATAATAATAATAATAATAATAATAATAATAATAATGAATTAAAAAGAGATGATGTGATAGACCAATGAGGTAAAACTGGGAATAGATTAATGGCTAACATTTCAAAACTAAATGTACAATGAACTTTCTAGTAGATGAGTTAAAGGTATATGGACAACTATGTACAAGCATAATAATATGTGGCATATATTAGACCTAAAGGTAATAACATGTTAAAATGAATAATATATAAATGAATGCTTTGTGGCTATAGAATAAGGGTATATGACATGTGAGGGCCTAATAGAAAAGGGTATAACATAACATAATTGTAACGCCCGTGTCCCGAGGCTCCGTGAATAGCGCCACTAGGTCCGAGAAGTGTGCTAGGGTGCTAGGTCACTTGCACATAAACCTAGGTAATGGCATTGGTCATGAAACTTTGAGGGGCTTTAAATTGGTGAAAAAGGCAAAATTTTAAAATTTAGCAGAACTAATAATTCATTTTGGACTATAAGCTACCCCTCTAAGCAATAAAAATTTTACGAGCTAGGAATGACCTGAGATATGCTCGAACAGACCTAAAAATATTAGACCTTGAAGCTCAAAAATTCCACTTAGTCCATTAATGAAAGAATTTTTGAATTCTGAGGTCATTTGCAAATTCTTGTAATTTTCAAGATTGGCATGTAAATCAAGGTAATCTAAAAACTATCCTATCGACGGAATTTGGCCTCAAAATTTTACAAGCATGAAGATGGGATTAAAATATGAATTTTAAAATAAATGATGTAATTCTTTTTTGATATGTGTGATTTTTGGTGAATTTTTAAAGTTTGCTAAAAAATTGAGCCGTTTCGAGATAGTTCGGGTGACTGTGGGCCTTGTGCATGCACTTGCCAACTAGCCTAGGGCCCTTGGAAAGTGGCAATTAGCTTTGACAAGTGGATTTTTCCACTTCAACAAAAAATAATGTTCCTCTCTTTTCTGCCAAGGAACTGATGCTAGCCAAGAGAGAAAGGGCCATTTCCACCTTCTTCCTCTAATCACTTCTACCATTGCTAGAATTCTAAATTCAAGTTAAGGTGTTAAGGAGTTAGGGGAAAAAGAATCATCACGAAAGGATTCTCCAAGAATTAATTAAAATTCATCAAAGTTTACTAGTTAGAGGTAGTCTAGCAAGGTACCATAGGTGAGTTTTCTTGCCTTTTTCTTGCTTTTTCTTTTGATTTCATGGCTGGAACTAGTTCCTTGAGATCCCTAACATCTGTGGGGATGTGTGTGGCTTTAGTTTGAGGTGGAATAAGGTAAGGAAATGCTTGAAGAAATATGGGCAAGTTACAGTGAGAGGGGCTAGACAACTTGTGGAAGTGAAGGTTTAAGTGTTCTCCTTAACATGTAAGTGAACTTTGGCATTTTTTTCATGCCATGTGACCCTAAGAGGCTAGAATTGCATGCTAGAATTAGTTAATTTAGGGGTTAACTAATGTTAATTACATTATAGATGAAACTTTGATTAAATGAATGACTTGTGATGGTGTAGAATATATGCTAGTCGAAAGGCATTAGGGGTTAAAATAGGTGTATGTGGTGGTTAACCTAGCATTGGATGAGTATGATGGCAATGTTTATATGTGCATATGCTTAAGAGGGAAAAAATCATAAGTATGTAAGTTTAGAAATGAGTGAAAGCATGAATGGGACACCAAGTTACTTATGGCTGAGAGCTTGCTTAAGGTATGCTAATTGTGTGGCATGTATATTAAACCTATGTTGTATGAAATAATTACAGTGGCATAGAATGGGCATAATTACTATGGCATAATGAACTTGACATGAATTGAATAAGTGTATTAGATGGGCTTGATATAAATGGACTATTGAATATGTTTTGGTGATTGAACCAATGTTTAGTATAAATGTTTGAAAAGTGGCTTAAAATGAGACTTAAACATGAATGGTGGCTTGTAATATGCCTAAAGTGTGCTTAAAGAGGCTATGAATTTGTGATCAAATATAATGGCAATAATGCCTATGTTTTGGCCTAGTAAATGGATGGCTTTAGGCCTATGGATAATATGAATTGAATAGTGAAAGCTGCACTAAAAAATGTTATGAAATAGACCTAGAATTGGCTATGGAAAATTTGCAAAATGACTTATAATTGTCCAATTTGACCATTACTTGAACCAGAAATACCATTGGATAGTAAATGGCAATTATATGAGGAATAATTATGGAATAAAATTAAGTATAATATACATTAAATATTAGCAATTACAATACTTGAAAATAATATTGGGAATTCACCTAATACAGCCTATTTGTGGCCACACTAGACCGAGCTAAATTTCAACTGTGCCATAAAATTTATAACTATCTATCTTCAATTTAATAATATTGTAAAAAGTTGATTAGTAAAGAAATGGACATAAACTAAGGTTAGATGGCCCATTAGTTAGACACAACACTAGATGGGTTGACTAGTCAACTTAGGGATTTTAGCTACTACACTATCTACTTTTCAAACAAGGCCGGTATAATGGCCTAGGTTCCTATTGGGGCCATTGTACTAGTCTGTTGGATAGACAACTTTCCTTCTTTATCACCTGATGCTAGTTCCTTGATAGTTGCTGATGTAGCAGTTTAGGTCCTGGAGGCCTATTGCACTAGTCTGTTAGACAGACCAGTCTGCTGGGTAAACACAATCATACCATTTATCTTATCTTATCAGTGCAGTGGCATAGGTCCTAGAGGGCTATTGCACTAATCTGTTCGGCAGACTAATTTGCTGGGTAGACCACCTCTTGCTATCTGCACCTTGGGTGCTATAATATAATTAGATCGGTGTAGCAATCGGGATCCAGAATAGGGATCACTACACTATTTTTATTCCCTCTAAGTCTAATGTATGTCGGTGTCATTTTCCTAGCTGTGCCAGATACAATAATGAATTAAATTAGGACTAATAGGCAATAAAAATGCTTCATTGTGCATGAGTATTTGTATAATACTACAGAACATGTAACTAAGGGCATTTTGGTAATTTTACATGTATAGTATTTATTGACTTGATAATAAAGGACCAAGAATGTCATCTTTAATAATAACCTGAAACTACAAGTTGCTTGGGTTATAATAATTAAATGAAGGATTTATTAACATGGATTAGGTACAAGGTCATTTTGGTAATTTTGTATACATAACATATACCACCCTGAAAGATTAAATAACTAAAATATTATACATAGAAGGGGCCTAGATTTATAATGGATTGATTATAAATGACTGCATAAGTAGTAAATTAGCTAAGGACAATAACATGGGTATTTTGGTAATTTTGACATATATGGCATTTATTGACCTGATTACCTGATTGTATGAATAGTATCACCAATAAGTGCAAATATAGACAAGGTATGAAATTTTAAGTCATTATTTGAAGGGATAATCAGTAATTGTACACAGGGGCATTTTAGTCATTTTGACAAGTTTATTCTAATTATTGGTCTAATAAACTGAATTAGTTAGTATTATCTCTATGTATGCATGAATGAACACTATGACATGACTTAAATGCTTCAGTTCATCATCAAGTATTATATACTCAGTGTACCAATTTTGGTCCGTAGGTACTCAGAACCTACTGGTAGCCTTAGAGTGTGTGCAATCAAGGTTCAGAGGACAGGTAAGTAAAGTTGCCATGCGTTTAGGTTATAGCCTTGCACTCAAGTACACAGGTGGGGAATGGGTACCTTACAAAGGTTTCTGTATCTATCAAGACAATATTTTGTAATGAATCTTTATTAGACTATCTTAATTTTGTGTAATTATCCTTACTCGATGATATGAATTGTGAGCCTGAGGCTCTACTTTGTGATTTTCTCTTAATTGTGGCCTGAGGCCTATGTTGCTGTGTGATAGATTAGTGATGTTAGGTTGATACCTGGTAGATTAGAAAGGTCCAAGAGATGTATGTATATGTTATAAAAGTGTCTTTACAAGTTGAAATTTTTGGGATAGTGCCCTAGACAACTATTATGCTGCCAAATTTTTAAGAAATGTCTGACTATTTTCAAATTACCCTATATTGACATGAGCATAATGGTATGAACCTAAATGAACCATAGGAATAGACAGAATGGAATTTGGAGTTAGATAGAAATTGAATAGTATAGAAAAGGTAAAAGTTAAACGAATGACTATGGGAGAAATTGAAGGATAGGTGACCTAGCGGGAAGTACACCGCTTATTAGGTTTCTTCGGGAATCCAGTAGGGGGTGTTACATTTTTGGTATCAGAGCATAAGTTAATGTTCCTAGGTGAAGTATATAAGTGCAAATGTTTAAGTTTCAAATTCCTCTAGACTGTTACGTTGTACTAGGCTAATAAGTTACTCCTTTTGTAGTAAGCATATGGCTGAGAAAACACCCAAAAGAAGGGTAAAAGAAGTGGCTAGTTTTGCACCTACTACTATACAGAGGGTAGGTAATGCATCAATACCTGAATCCTGTAATGTTGTGCAATAGCCATAGCCATAAAAGCTTGGCCAATAGCAGGTAGAAGCATCTCCTGCTCTAGTATAACAGATAGTTAATTTGCTTAGATATACTACCATTGTTACTAATCCATCTCCACCCTACCATCAGCTCCTTCACAGGACACTTCTTTGGAAAGATTGAAGAAAGATATAGAGCTGTTGAATACCTAGGGAGGAAGGAAGATGATGCAGCTAAAATTGAGTACTAGCTAGATAAGAAAGAAATTTAAATTAACTGAATTGTACTGAAGAAGTGGAATGTATGAGATTTTTGATAGGGTAAAAGTATGAGCTAAGATTATAGACAATAAACCCTAAAAAGAAAGATTTTACAGTGCTGATGGTAGTTATATATAGCAAGGAAAGGATAGTGTAAGAGGAAAAGGATCTCCTCTAGAGGAAGAGATAGTTCACTGAGGGATAGTCTCTATCTCAACCTAAGCCCCTATTTTAGTCAGGGTATTAAAGGCAGAGACCGGCACAACCCTATAGATTCTACAAGTCTCTATAACTAAACCTTAATTATTTTCTCGAGCTAATAATGTTTCTAGCATAGTAGGTGACAAAAATGGACCACCGACATCTAGTACTTGTCAAACAAGACATCAGGAGTAGTGTGGATTTGTTAGCAGAGGGGAGTGTCCTCCAGTAATATATAAGCATCAAGTTCTATTAATTTGATTGACCTATCATGCCATGAGTTAATGTGATATTAGGACTGGATGGGTTGACAAAGTATCAAGCCATAATTGACTATAGATATAAGAAATTGACCCTCTTGACTGCAGAGGGATAGACAGTGACAATGGATGGTGCGAGAAGTGTTTGAATAATCTTATCCTTGCTATTATAGCACAAAAAAAATTCTTAAAAAAGGGACTAAGGCGTACTTGGCCTATGCTATTGTTATGAATGTTCCCAACCCTGATGTTGAACATATCCCAGTTGCCTTTGAATTTCCTGAAGTATTCCCTAAAGAATTATTAGGCTTACCACTTTAGAGAGAATTGGACTTTAAAAGGGAGATAAATCCTAGCATAACTCCAATACTCATTGCTCATAATAGATGATCTTTTTTATCAGTTGAAAAGTGCAGGTGCAATCTTAAAGATTGATTTAAGATCTGGACATCACCAGTTGAGAATTAAAGAGGTTGGCCTTCCTGAAACTATTGTTAGAACCTGATACAAATATTATGAGTCCTTGGTGATGCCATTTGGGCTCACCAAGGACTAGTAGCCTTTATGGATCTCATAAATAGAGTTTTTTAGCCTTATTTGGATAAGTTTGTGGTGGTGTTCATAAATGATATTCTAGTGTATTCTTGAACCCGGGGAGAGCATGAGCAGTATCTCAAGGTTGTGTTACAAACCCTAAGAGAGAAATAGTTGTATGCCAAGCTCAACAAGTGTGAGTTTTGGTTAAGTGAAGTTGCTTTTTTGGGGTATATAGTCTCAGCAGAGGGAATCAGAGTTGACCCTGGTAAAGTAAAGGCAATGTTAGAATGGGAACCACCTAGGAATGTAACAGAAATTAGAAGTTTTCTAGGGCTAGCTGGACATTACAGGAGATTTGTGAAAAGGATTCTTCATCATTGCCACTCCTTTGACTAGACACATCAGAAAGAATGTGAGATTTGAGTGGGATGATAAGTGTCAAGCTAGTTTTAAGCAATTAAAGAAGATGTTGAAAGAAGCTTCTATCCTGATTCAACCTGAATACGGTAAGGAGTTTATAGTGTATAGTGATGTCTCATTAAATGGCTTGAGATGTATATTAATGTAGGATAGGAAAGTAGTAGCTTATGCTTTGAGATAGTTGAAGCCTCTTGAGAGTAATTATCCTAATCATGACTTTGGAGCTAGCTGTTATTATTTTTGCCTTAAAAATATGGGGGCACTATTTGTATGGGGAGAAATGCTACATATATATAGATCATAAAAGTTTGAAATACCTTTTTACTCAAAAGGAGCAGGACTTAAGACAAAAAAGGTGGTTGGAATTGATAAAAGACTATGGCTACCTGATTGATTACCACCTAAGGAAAGTAAATGTTATGGTAGATGCTTTGAGTAGAAAGTTTATAATGACTCTAAAAGTTTTGAATGTTAGGTTGTAGTACACTTTAGAAGACGCTGTATTGGCTGAGTTACAAGTGAAGCCTAATTTTAGACAGCAGATTAAGGAAAATCAGATGGAAGATGAATAACTAGTTTAGATGGCAAATAAAGCTAAAAAGGGGAAGGCCATAAGATTTGAGTTGACATAAGACGGGTATCTGTATTATCAGAATAAATTGTTTGTACCTAGTATAGAAAACTTGAGATTATAGATACTAGAGAGACACATTAAGCTACTTATTTTATCATCCCAGGAGCATAAAAATGTACTTAGACTTGAAGTCTCATTACTGGTGGCCTAGTATGAAAAGAGATATGATAGAATATGTCGCAAAGTGTTTAACATGCCAACAGGTGAAAGTTAAACATCAAGTTCCTTCTAGATTGCTGTATCCTATTGCAATACTAGAGTGGAAATAGGAAAAGGTGACCATGGATTTTGTGATGGGTTTACCTTTGACCAGAAGTAAATGTGATGTTGTATGGGTGACTGTTGATATATTAATGAAAACAACTCATTTTATCCTGATCAAGATGGATTATTCCTTAAAGAGGCTGGCTAAACTATATGTGGATAAGATAGTCAGGTTACCTGGTGTACTAGTGACCATAATTTTTGATAGGGATCCTTACTTCACTTCTAAATTTTGAAAAAAGCTATAGGAAGCTTTAGGCACCAGATTGGCTTATAGGATAGCTCTTCATCCTTAAAGTGAAGGATAGTTAAAGAGGGTGATACATGTAACGTCCGCCGGTCGACGTCTTATGAACAGTGCATTCGGAACCCGATTTATGTTCCCCGTGGTGCGGGTCATCATTTCGAGTCCGATGACTGGCATATTGTTCATAAAACTTTGACGGGCCTCAAAAGGGTCAAAATGAAAGAATTAAAATTTTTAGCAGAACCAATAATTACTTTTAGGGTATAAACTTTCATTATCGGAGATAAAAATATTTTGAGACCCTGACAGTTGGAAACCCGGGAATGTACCCGGATGGTCCCGAAAATACCATATCCTGAATCTCAAAAATTCTATTTAGTATATTGGAAAAGGAATTAGAATTTTCTGAGGTCAGCTGGTATTTTTTCGGAATATTTTATTTGCACCGTGAATAGTGCCAAAAAGTCAATAGTTGACTTTTGGGCTGAAATTTTACATGGACCTTGTTTATAGTAATTTAGGAATTTTAAAACTGAAATGGGAATTTTTGGAGTACTGTAGAATATATTATGAATTTTCTAAGTTGAAAATCGGACCGAGAGAAATAGTGTTTTTTAAAACGGTGGAATTTTGGGCTGAAATTTTACAAGGACTGTAATGGCAATAATTGAGAATTTTGAGGACTGGAATGGAAATTTTTAGAGGTCGCTAGAATATTTCTTGAATTTTTCCTCAAAAAAAGTGACCAAAAATCTTTAAAAATGGATTTATACCCATTTGGACAAATCACAAAGAAACAACCCCTCCTCATTTCAGTTTTTCTACCCTAAAATGGTTCAACCAAAGGGCTAAACCATTTCTTCCACCCAAAATCTGTAGTGGCCGTCCCTCCCTCATTCTTTTCTCTCAATTTTCTTCACTTTCTCTCTCTCAATTCTTCACTCAACTTCATGAAAAAGTTGGGTAATTCAACCCTCCACCCTATTTAGAC
>CANXYI010624216.1:0-11682 GCA_948208565.1 Hura crepitans
AATATTTTTATCTCCGATAATGAAAGTTTATACCCTAAAAGTAATTATTGGTTCTGCTAAAAATTTTAATTCTTTCATTTTGACCCTTTTCAGGCCCGTCAAAGTTTTATGAATAATATGCCAGTCATCGGACTCGAAATGGTGACCCGCACCACGGGGAACATCAATCGGGTTCCGAATGCACTGTTCATAAGACGTCGACCGGCGGTCGTTACAATTTCTCTATTCTAGTTACCTGCGCACCAAAATTACTACGCTGAGTTTATAATATACATAGTGGTGAAGTCAAGCATTTAAATCATGTCACATGATTCATTCATGCATGTACAGTGTCAATATTAACTTATTCATATGAGTTAACTCCCAATTAGAATATCTATGCATAAATAACCAAAATGCCTTTGTACATCTATACACAAATTAATATCCTATTTGCCTATTCAAATACACACAAATTATTGATTCAAGTTATTTTTAGTAATAATATGAAAAGAATACAACTATCAAATCAATAGAGTTTGTATGTAGAAAATTACTAAAATACCCCTCTCAAATGTGTATAACTTTCAATCATCCATTTAATTATTTTGAAAATAAATAAATCGTAGGTTTAGGCCCTTATTAGTGATAACTTTCATGTAATTAAATCATCAAGTCAATGAATGCTATATGGGTAAAATATCCTTAATAACCCTATAGTATATTCTGAGATACCATTTAGGTAATTTTTTTCCAAAGATAAGTATTTTATTACTCTACATTATCACCATTAGTTCATATGTTATTTATTTAATTAAATTTAATAAACCTGACTAGATAGATGACACTAAAAAATGCTGGACATATAGGGAACTAAAACTGCGCAGTGATCAATATTTTAGACCCTGATCAATACACTAGCCCATCATCTATCCAACAGACTTTTACAGTGGCCCTCTAGGACCTTAGCAACTGTACCGGCTCAATTTAAAGATTAAAGATGTCACAAACTGGTCTACCTAGTAGACTGGTCTACTTGTCTGACTAGTGCAGTGGCCCTCTGGGACTTATGTCACTGCACTAGCAAAGATTAAGTTAATGTCATAGCCTAGTCTGACTGTCCGACTAGTACAGTAGCCCGAAATAGACCTAGGCTATTGTACTAGCCTTGCCTAAAAATCAAATAATGTAGCAGCTGCTAAATCCCTAAGTTGAATGGTCAATCCATTCAATGGGTGTCTAACTAATAGGCCATGTAACTCAATGTATACTTATTTCTTTATTGATTGACTTTTTATAATATTATTAGGTGAATAACAGATAGATATAAATTTTATAACACAGTTCAATTTCAGCCCGGTCTAGTATGGCCACAATTAGACTATACCAAGTAATTTCTCAAAAGTATTTTCAAAGATAATAATTGCCAATGGTCAAGATATATTATGCTTCATTTTATTCTATAATTATTTCTCAAATTTTTGCCATTTACCATCCAGTGGTATTTTTGATTTAGGTAAAGGTCTAATTAGACAATTATAGGTTATTACGTCAAGTTTCAACAACCCTTTTTAGGCCCATTTTTTAGCCTTTTTCAATACAGTTTTTACCATTATTTATAGAAGATTCATAGGCCCTAAACCACATAATCACTAGGCCATTTCTAAGTCCAAAGCATAGGCATCAAAGCTATGCTACATAATCACACAATATAGCCCTGATAGGCACAATTTATAGGCATAATGTTTAACCATAAATCATAAGCATTATAAGCACCTTACTAGTAACTTTTCAAGTCACTTCTAGTCATGTTCAAAATAATTTTAAAGCCATCTTAGATGCCAATTCTTAATCTTATCTCATGTTATTTTAATTATATACATTAGCTAGATCCCTGCCAAACCATTTAAGCTAAACAAAGCTCATACAATTATACCCTATCATGCATACACATTACATACATGTTACCAACATTTTCATGCTAATTCCACTGGTGTAGCTCTCGAGTAGTGTGACATACACCTTTAAACTAAGTATTTCCCTCACCTTACTCATGCAATCAAATGCTTTTATATGACTACAACACTTACACACATAATAGTTAATTTTTCATGCCATTTAGGCTTCTTTAGGCATATTTTATGTCTCGGCCATTGTGAGATTCCCATACATTAATGCATCATTCAATCCTATTACATGCCATATCATATTACTTCATACATTATGCTCAACTTTATACATAAGTTTTCATGTCTAAGCTATTTAAGTTATAACTTTTTACTTATAAGTCTCGACCATAGCTATTAACCACATATATATACTCACTAACCATTCTTATATCACAAGATAACATTTGTTTAAACTAAGCTATATCACATGCCAATCATTATGTTTCCATGCCACACATTAGCAACCTTAGGCTACCTCTCGGCTAAATCACAATATACCTTCAAACATCAAGCTTTCACCACACTATTACACTATTTATACCTTTTTTTCATTACATGCTTAAGATGCCATGCTAAACTTACTAATTAAACAATACACTCACACACATATATGCTCAAAGCACTCAACCAAATAAAGCTTTGACATTATCACAAGTTCTTTTAACTAAATCAATATAGTAAGCATCTATCATCACATAGTTATGCTTTATATACTAGCAATTCATTTCAACTACACATTTTCATTATCTAGCTAACATTTTCATACATAATTGTGCTTTTAACCCATGGATTTTTTGTGACATGAATTGAATGAAGAATTCACTTACCTTGCTCTAAAGACAAACAATTTCCTTCACTTTAAGCCTTCAAAGTCTATAAAAAGCCAACCTTCAACCCTTACAAAAATTAACTCAATTCTTCAAGCCATTTTGCATTTAAAACCTCTTAAAAATCATGTACACACACTTATTTAGAATTTAGTTTTAATAGACATCCCTTTCCACCCCTAATTCCTTAAAAAACCATGAAATCCATGAAAACACACCTTGAAGCTTTACTAGAAATTTTCTAACCTTTGCTCCTTTAGTGAATTTTCTTAAGTTCTTGAGACGTTCTTTTCCCCTAATTCCTTTTCCATCAATTGCCTAACATATAATAATGAATTTTAGTGAGTTTTGTTGACTAAAAAAGCTTGAAGAATAGGATAGAAATGGGGAATTTTTCCACAAATGGTGTCTATAGCACTTAGAAAAAAAATGAAAGAACTTTCAAATGTTTTAAGTGGAATTTGCCATTTGTTAAGAAAATTTTGACATGTGTACATGGCCCCATGTAACTAGCAATGATTCCACCTGGTGGGAGTTTCTTATATTGCATTACCCCACACCCGAGCACTCCCAAAACTTTATTTCCTGAGCATAATAGCTGTCAACTTTGAGGATTTAAAAAAATCACGTGGTGATTAAAAAAATGTACCATTTATTCCTAAAATCCTTATTTGATTGTAGTTACATACCTATAAAATTTTGTGGCAAAATTCCATCGAGAAATAGGCGAACCAAATTTTCAAGAAATTTCATCAATTATATTTGCAATAGAACTTTGGGAATTTTTATATAACCTCTCAGACATCTAAAAATCAATGCATTTGTTTCTACCATCCTTAAATGTCTTCAATTAGAGGCACGTAAAGTTTCACAACCTAATTCCTTCAAAAACTAGGCTAGCATGATTTCGAGAGAATCATGGTTCTACTGAAATCTTGGAAAATTCAAAATGACCTCAAAAAATTACATTGTTTATTTTTAAAAATCCTCATTTATTCCCATTTAGTGGCTTATGAAATTTCATGGCCAAATTCCATTAACAAGATAGTAAACCAACTACCTCAATTTACGTGTAAAACCTCATTTTAAATAGATTTTGCAAATGACCTTCAATTCTAAAAATTCTTCCACTGATGTACTCAAAGGAATTCTTAACATTTAGGGTATGGTATTTTCAAGTTTGTCCGGGCACTTCTTAGGTCATTCTCGATCCAACTCAATTTAACCGCATAGATCACTATTTTACAGCCAGAAATGAATTATTAATTCTACTAAAATTTTTAAAATTTTCCTTTTTCATCAATTTAAAACCTCTAAAAGTTTCATGACCAGTGCCACAACCTCGGCTTATGTGCAAGTGACTCAGCACCCTAGGCACACTTGTCCGACCTAGTGGTACTATTCATAAAGCCTTAAAACATAGGCATTACATCATTATTGTCTCGAGGCTTGATCTGAAGCTAGATCTATCAATGACCTACACATAAAAAAACATGATGCATTATACATAACTCTTGGTGGTGTATTTGATAAGATATGCACACACATCTACATGTAAATATGCTAAGAATGTAATTTCATGGGACTAATTCCTGTAGTAACTACATGATTCATATTAAGTCATTATGTTGCCATTATCTGTTAGTACCCAATTTATGTCATTCAAGCATCCTAGTTCGTTATGTGTTACTAGCATTATAATTCTATATTAACTTACCATGTGTAAATTATGTGAAGATTATTTAAGACATTTAATTTACTCATTTATGGTTGTTATTGAGTTTGATTTATTTAACGAAGTTATAATTATTTATTAAATTATCTGATTATGTGCACGTAAGGATTTATTGTCCATTTATTATACTTTATTTAAATTTTAGCCTATATCTAACAGATATATATCTAAGTACTAGAAATCAAGATTACAATGTGTAGTGGCCGACATTTTAGTCCTCTATGCTACTGTACTAGCTAGTAATGTACAATGGTACTATTGAACCTTTTGGCAGCTATACCCACTTAACACTATGTATAGTGGTTTTGTTAGACCTCTTGGTAGTTGCACCCACTTGAAATACTTAAATAATTTATAATATCAACATGGCCAATATATAGGTGTGTGGTGGTCCTACTGAACCTCCTAGCGACCACACTTATATAAGAATATATATAGTGGTTCTATCGAACCTCCTTGCAGCTGCATTTGTATGGAAGTAATCAATCATGATCAAGTATCAAGGTTATTAATATCAATGACACCGAAGTGTCCTATTAGCTCCTATAGTTTGTAGTTAATCGATCAACATATCTAGTAGGCTGTCTAACGTATATAGGCCATTCTCCTTTCATTTTTGTTATTCATTATTCACATGATTTGTTATTACAATCTTGTGCTTAAATCAAATCATATGTTTACTCAACAATATTATGCCCACATCATGTTACGAATCTCTTATCACGAGTTTCCTATGTATGTTGCAATTTCTAATTGTCCATCCACATCATGATACTTATGTTACCATTTCATTATGCACATAGTCATCCACTATTTACCATACACATATCAATCACTAACATTATTGTATCTTTAATTTTTAACACTAATATATATGTTTCACACATTATCTATTATGTATGTTATCACACACACATATATGTTCCATGCACAACTTTCTTATAATTTTATGTAATCATCAATGTACATTCTCATAACATGTTATTGTCATCCATTTTAGGCCATTACACTATAAGTTCTATCCATTATACAACAAATTAGGAAATTCCCACTATGTCCCTAAGATTTCATATTACATATATCATTTTCAACCATCTATATTTAGCTTATTTTTCCTCAATTTTTTATTTAGTTAAGTTCATTAACATGAATTAAATCCTAAAATGCCTAAGGAACAAATTTAAGGTTTTTCTAACCCATAAATTAATACAAACCCTAAATGCACACTAATATTTAATTTTCACAATTCATAGTTCAAGGCATATATTTTATTAAATGTAGTTATAGAGGTGTTATACAATATCCTAATGATTGATTCTATAGCTTCTCCTTACCTCTATTCTCACTCCCCTCTGTGTTCTCTAATTTCCATAATGTGTCAAAAATTAGAAAAATTCAAAGAAAAATATATACAACTCCAAATTCAAAAATAAAAGTATCACTATGATCTAGAGTTTCTCTTGTTACATAAAAAAATACCTAGTATTCAATTCAAGGTTCGGTATGATTTAGGTGTTCAAAAATTTAAATCTTTACCTCTAATTTTTGTCCTCAAATAGCCTCTTTATGCAAAATTGATCATAAAATCATATTCTAGGAATCAAGTAGGGCAAGCTTGGTGTAAAAAGTAAAAGATTTAGTGGATAGATAAGAGAGAAATGAAAAAGAAAAGGGAAGAAAGAGAAATGGCATCAGCTAAGGGTGAAAAGGAGGAAAGTGGGTTTATTTTGCTACCATGCACATGCACACACAAAATCTTATTTATATTATGATGATGGATTGCCACGATTATGCCATGGGATGATTAGATGACCCTTATTAATCCTATATACGTTTTAAGCTTGAAAATGTGAAATAAATGTAAGAGGTCTCAAAAAATCATGTTTTTAGTGTCAAAAAATTACTGAATTCTTTTATTAAGGGAGTCGTAAAATCTTGGGCCCAAATTTCAATGGGAACTAGGTTACCTATTCACTGGCATAATTAAGGAATTCCAATTAAATATCAATAAATCATTGAAAATTCCAATTCCATCACTATTAAAATATTTAGAATTTTCACCTTTAAGGTATGCTATTTTTAGGTTAGTCTAGGCACATCCTAGTCATTTTCCAACTCGATGTAATCTAAAGTCACTATTCACTAATATCAACATAAAATAATTTATTTATTAAGTGGCTAATGCTAATTACTTCAATTTCCTCATTATTTAGCCCATCCAAATTTTATGACTAGTACTACCCTTTGCCTTTTTTAGTGTGACTTGGTTACTTGGGAAATACTATTAATGCCTTAAGAAGTACTATTCACAAAATTGGGATTTTTAAGCATTACAATGTGTGTGTGAATGTGTGTGCATGAGTTAAAGTTTGCATGTTTGATATATAATGTATGTTATATTGGATAAACTTTTATGTTATGATACTATGATGTTATGAATGTGATTTTAAACCCATTAGCATGATGAGAAAATGATGTTTTAATTGTGGTTAGTGGCTGGCCAAAACTTGCCTATGGTTTGGATTAGAGTTAATGTTAATAATATTATGGGATTTCATGTTATTTGTGACATTTAATGCCTAAAATATTTGTTTGAATACTTTGATATGTGTTTGCATGAGAGGAGACACATTTAGAGTTAATGACACTTTAATAAACTTAGGAACATGTGATGTGATGTTAACATATTAGTTTGTGCTCTTGTATAAAAATGTACTAAGAAAAAGTCGTAATTTGAGAAATTGGTAATATACAATGAATAGTGCTAAAACAATGTTAGGCTAAAATTTCTCTCACTGGAAAAAGAATTTAAATTTGTTGAATGGTGATAATTGGACATGGTATGACATGTTTATGTTGTCTATTTGTTATGTGTGAAAATTTAATGGAAATTGATACTTATATGCTTATCTTGTGCTTAAATGGAAAAATACATATATGTTATGTAAGATAATAAAAGATATGAATATGTTTTGACAAAAATGACAATATTGGATGGATTTAATGTTGTCACATGATAAAGAATATAACTTCGAAAAAAGATGCAATATGAGCATGACTAAAATCATTATCACATAAAAGCCAAAGGCTTATGTTGGTTAGTAAATACTTAAAGTGTTTGTAATGGACATTATTGGCACACGAGCATAACGTAAGTGGAAATGTTAAAAATAAATGTAAAATGGCATAATGTGATTATAACAATACATGAATGACTTGTGTATTATATGATGTCATGTATGTGAATGGATATAATCAAATGGCATAAAGTTAAATTACAATAAAAATGATCTTAGTTACAACTTTTGGTCATTTATTGGACAAAGGACTTGTGAGATATTTAAAAGTTACTTTAATAAGGTAAAACATAATTTAGAATGCTGATGGCCTATATAGGTAGATAACCTAACTAGGATAGGTTGGCTAATCAATTAGGGAGATTAGCAGCTATTAGGGCACTTTAGTGCTTATTTAGACCTATATTTTGGTATTTTGACTCTTTCACCACATTAATTATGGGGTATGTATCCTGTTGGCACTCATATGTTGTTAAAGGGGTACAAGGGCCTTAACTTGTTTTTATATGTTTAGTAACTCCAATTATAGTTCAATATTTTGTAATATGTATAAGTAAACTATGCTTATACTATATTTCTTTATTTCATGATGTAACAATACATGTTTGTGAGAGTTTGCTGCTTTGTGATGTTAGGTTAGATCAAGAGGATATTATTGAGATGATTTAGTTTGGAATAATTAAAAGTATTATTTTTCATTATAGGTTGCCTTTTATTTTGGAATAGTGTCCTAGTATAGCTATTATGCTACCAAAATTTTGACACGATGATTCCAAAAAGGTTTTAAAGTTTTAAAGGAGCTTTTAACTAAATCAAAATATTAAAAATGTTTATTCATGCACAAATGTTTTAAAAAAGTTTCAAATTATACTAGCTTTCAATAAATGTAATTTGGATATTGTTTGTGTGCCGCTTCTCATCTGGGTTCAGTGATCAGATCAGTTAAATGGTGTTAAATTTGGTTGTGTCAGAGCTCCAATTTTGGCATTCTTTGGAACATAAGAGTCACATATATCTAAAGCCTAGGATCATGCATCACATAATTATACACTATTAAAGCTTATAATTTATTCCTTTTCTTATAAAACAAAGATGAGTACATCTACACCATAAGATTATGAGGGAGCAAATTGCCATGTTCTAACAATAGTTAGATAAGAGGCCACTAGGTCTGAGATAGAAACTCATAATGATGCTAGGCATATAGCTTGTGTAGTGTAGGCACAACTAGTTCTTTCATAGTAGATGGTTGAGTTGTTGAGACAAGCCACTGTTATAGCTCTAATTCCTTCTCTACTACCATAGCAACCTTTAGTTTCTAATGCCCTTTAGAAGACCTACTAATAGGATTAAAAAAATGGAGGCTAAGGATTTTAGAGGTGAATCATTAAGTATTGACTTGAAAGGAAAATTAGAATTATGCTGTAACTGAAATGTACAACTGAGGAGAACCTAATTTATGTAACATCATTACTATTAGAGGAGGCATTTAGATGGCGGGATACATTGACAAAACATATATAAGCTAAGAAAATAACTTAGGATTTCTTTTTAGAGGAGTTCAAGATGAAATAAGTTATAGAAGATTATCTTTATAAGAAGAGGTAGGAGCTTATAGACCTCAAGCAGAGACACTACTCTATAACAAAATATGAAAAGGAGTTTGCAAAGTTATGTTGTTATGCAAGAAAAATGGTTATTGATGAGGTAGAAGGGTGTAAGAGATTTAAGAAGGGCCTTAACTATAGGATTACGCTTTAAGTGGCTCTTATAAATCATTGGGATTTTATAGCCTTAATAGCAGTAACACATATAGCTAATGATATTTAAAAAGAAAGGAAGGGGTTTAACTGGAAAAGAGACCTTATGGTTAGGGGAAACCTAGTTCAGCTCCTTCCACTGAGAAGAAGTACAAGTATGATTAGCCAAAGTAGAGGCATAATAGAGGCAAGGCCAAACTTAGAAATTAGGACAAAAGGTTTAAGCAGCATTTACACCAGTTTTTACAATTAGGAGTACACCTATCCAAAGTGCCAACATTAAAATAAGAAGTATGGGGGAGCTTGTTGAAAGGCTATCCTAATAGCATGCCATAGATGTGGTCTAAAATACCACAATTAGAAAGATAGCCTAGTGAAACTTATTGTATTGCCTAGTGAGACCTATTGCATTTATATAGTTTTACGCTTCTTTCACTAGTTGTAGTTAGAAGCCAATATGCTAACAAAGGAGACAGAAGAACCAGACTAATAGGTGATCAGAGAGCTAGATTGAATATATTAAAAAGGGTAAAACCCATAGCACTTACATATTAATATGCCGTTAGGGCAAGAAACAATGTTGATTCATTAGATGTGATTATAGGAATATTTTAGCTCTTTAATTTTTTAGTTTTATGTTTGATTGACTTGGTTTTTACTTATTCATAAATATACACTGCATAGGCAGAAGATAAGGGGTTTGAATTAAAATAGGCTGATACAGAAAATATTACTAGCAATTGCATAAGGTAGCAAGTGGAAGATAATAGAGGCTATAAGGAATGTCCTTTGATAGTATAAGAACATGTGTTTCTTACTGGACTCAATGAGTTGCCCTTTGATGAATTTGATTTGATTTTAGGCATAGACTAGTTGTCTAAGCACCATGCAATTATACATTATCGAAAGAAGATGATTTCTCTTTGAAATGTTGATGGATTAGAAGTCATGGTCATGGGTAAGAGATTAGACTTCATGCCTAATGTGATTTTTGCTATTGTAGCTAGACAAATGATAAAGAAAGGTTGCTAGGCCTACTTAAGCCATGTGGTTGAGACCAGAAAAGAAAAGCTAAAAGCTAGTTAGATACCATTAGTGGAAGAGTTTATAGAAGTATTTTTGGATGATTTACTTGATTTACCACCAAAATGGGAGCTTGAGTTTGGGATGAAAGTTTTACTTGTTATTGCATCAGTATTAATAGCTCTATATAGGATGGCACCTACAGAGCTTAAGGAGTTAAAGGTCTAATTAAAAGAATTGTTTGATAAAGGTTTCATAAAATTGTGTGTATCACCATAGGGAGCACTAGTTTTATTTGTGAAGAAAAAGAATAGATCCTTAAGATTTTGTGTGGATTATCAACAGTTGAATAAAGTGACAATTAATAACAAGTATCTATTGCTACAGATAGATGATCTATTTGATCAGCTCAGAGGAGCAAAAGTTTTCTCTGTTGGTAACTTAAAATCAGGGTATTATCAATTGAGAGTTAAGAAAGCAAATGTTACTAACGTAGTTACACAATAAAACAATCCTATTAGTGAAAATATTATGGAAATATCATAGTTCACAGGAAGTAACATGAGAAGTGAATAACAAATAAAGGAACAATACCCATAATTATTTGAACTAGGTAAATTTTAAGGATGAAATTTCTTAAGAATGGAAGGAATTGTAATGCTCGAAAACCCATGTTTTATCAATAGTACTTCCTGAGGATTAAATAGTGTTTCCTGACTAATTAGGTCACACTGAGGTGGCTAAAGGAGAGTACTTATCATAAAATTATGATAGGCAAAATAATATTTGAAATGAAGTTATTTGTAGTAACCACATAACCACTACATGTATTCTAAAGTAAGTGTAGCCACCAAGAGGTTCAATAAGACAACTGCACACATATGTATTCATTATATTGATGATATTGATTATAATATGGGTGCAACAATTGAGAGGTCCAATAGAACTACCGCACATAATCTAAAGTGGGTGCATCTACTGGGAGGTTTAATAGTATCACTTTCTACTATACTAATGTGATATGTTTGTGCAGTAGTCATGAGGTTCAAAATGTGGGCTACTGCACATCTTGGTCCTGATATCTAGTACATTGATATGTGTTCATCAGATATGGGCTAATAACTAAGAAAAATTAGTAAGTCAATAATTAATCTATCTTGATAATGTATATGAGAATAAATAAACTAATTAATGATTATGGTTTATATAAGTTATAAAAATTAGATAGCGATATTGGCATTAGTGTACTAAGCAAATTTGTAAATGAATAGAAATCAATGTGATGAACAAATATGAGAAGCTAACTATCAATGTAAATAATGGATCTTGGAA
>CANXYI010624231.1:0-12756 GCA_948208565.1 Hura crepitans
ATTTTTATCTCTGGAATTGATAGTTTATAACCTAAAAGTAATTATTGGTTCTGCTAAAAATTTTAATTCCTTCATTTTGACCCTTTTTAGGCCCGTCAAAGTTTTATGAACAATATGCCAGTCATCGATCTCGAAATGATGGCCCGCACCACGGGGAACATCAATCGGGTTCCGAATGCACTATTCATAGGACGTCGAGCAGCGGACGTTACATGCCCTATCTAAATCAAGGTCAGATGTAATAGCTCTAGCCCTATCTAAATTAACACTAAGTGTAATTGCTCACCCTCCCTAAACTAACATCAGATATAATAGCTCGCCCTATCCCAACCAATGTCAGATTTATAGCTTTTGCCCTATCTAAATCAAGGTTAGATACAATGGCTCTGACCCTATCTGAATCAAAACAAGATCTGATGCAATAGCTCTCACACTATCTAAATTAAAGTTTGGTGTAATGGCTCTTAACCTATCTAAACCAAAACTAGA
The DNA here is from genome assembly GCA_948208565.1 of Hura crepitans. Taxonomy (NCBI): domain Eukaryota; kingdom Viridiplantae; phylum Streptophyta; class Magnoliopsida; order Malpighiales; family Euphorbiaceae; genus Hura; species Hura crepitans. The sequence goes on from CANXYI010624231.1 coordinate 490, forward strand.
TCATGTGTAATAGCTCTCACTCTATCTGAATTAAAGTCAGATGCAATAGCTCTTACCTTGTCTAAACCAAAACTAAATCCAATGTAGTGGCTCTCGCCTTATCTAAATCAAGGTAAGATACAATGGCTCTCACCTGGTTTGAACCAAAACTAGATCATATGCAACGACTCTCACTTTATCTAAACTAGAATTAGATCAGATGCAATGGCTCTCACCCTGTCTGTATCAAGGTCATATGCAATGGCTTCACGCTATTTGGACCATAATTAGATTAGATGCAATAGCTCTATCCCCTTCTAAAATAAGGTCAGATAAAATGTCTTTTGCCCTATTTGAACCAAAATTAGATTAGATACAATAGCTTTGACCCTGTCTAAATTAAAAGTGGATGCAATAGCTCATCCTATCTGAACAAGAGTACAAAATAGATATAAAGGCTCACCCTATCTATCAAAGAAGAAACTCTCAAAAGATATAACAAGATAAAAAAGATAGCGTTATGAGGTGTGCTTCTCTCTTATGTTTTGAACTTTGGGTTACGTCACACACTATTTACCTCCCTAAAGTTGGGGGTAACTATAAACATTGGGTTTTTAGGGCTTCTATATTTGGATTGTCTAATGATGAATAAAGATAAGAAATTATTATAAACAAGAATGTTATCGACAAATTTAAGGTTTTCTTTGCAAAATTCAAGAAAAATAATTAACTTTTAGATATGGACTCTAACCTAGCCTGACAAGCTCACAACATGACCTAAAATGTGAGAAAAATAATCATTTTTTATGGTGGGATGAGGGCTCAAGTCAACAAGCTTAAGCCCGATGCCCATCACTAACACTAAAAAGGGTGTGAGGGGCTTCACGATATGGAGCCAAACATTTGAAAAAAATATCTGAAAAATTGATTTTCAATTTTGCATTTTTGGGACAAAACGATGTCATTTTAGTACCAAAAATTACCATTTGGATTGACCAAAAATAGCCATTTTAAGGGCCAAAAATGTCTATTTTTGGCTCCTAAAATGGCACCATTTTACATGGTAGAATCCCACATAAACCCCAAATAGGCCACATAAAACAGCCATTTCAATAGCTGAAACAACTGTTTTTGCCAAAGAGCCATTTCACTAGAGGAAATGGCTGTTTTTGCCAAAGAGCCATTTCACAAGAGGAAATGGTTGTTTTTGCCAAAATGGTCATTTTTTATCTCAAAAATCATGTATATAAGTCGAACCCCCCGCGTTATCCAAAGGTCGACTTTTCTCAATAAGTGCACACATAAAAACATGAAAAATACCTCCTAAACACTATTTTTCTTATTTCAAAGGAATTTTCTAAAATTATTTTCTTTTTTCTCTCAAAATTATTTAAAGATCGTTCCTAAAGGCAATTATACATAGTAGGTCGAACAACTATCTTTTCTTCTTTTATTTCTTATTTTCTTTTTCATCTATCTTCCAATCAGACATGATGCCTTTTATTCTAGTTTCTTTATTTCCCATTTATCAGTTAAATGTGGCAACTTTATTTTATTTAAGTACTTATCTACTAGTTAGATGTGGTACCCTTATTTTATTTATCCCTTATTAACATGTTGTTCTTCTTTATTTTTTCTTTGATTATTCATTCTCTTTTTCATCCATTTGCCAGTTAAGCATGATGATTTAATTCATATATTATTTATTTTTTCCTTTATTATTTGTTTAACTATTTATTTTTATGTCCTTTTATTATTATTCTTTTCATAATGTTGATTATAATATTTCTTTCACACTAACATTGTATTTTGTTGTGATACGAGTTATTTGATATCCAACAGGATTTTATTTAACCTATATGTTCCCTCTTATTAAACAACCGGTGATGTTAACATTTTATTATTTGTCTCCCTTTATTTTATTATTATCTTATTATTCTATTTCTATTTATTTACTTTGTCTAATCTTTATTTTTTTCCTAATTTTTTCCTTTTATTTTCATTATTTTTGGTTAGATTGTATTTTAGGAAATTTCAATGTAATTTTATTTTTATTATATTAAAATGTATTTTAGGAAATTTCCTTGTAAATGTTACCTTTTTAGGTTAAAATGTATTTTAAGTAATTACCGTATAATTTAATTTTCATTCTGAAGATTTCTTTGTATTTTCCATGAATGTTATAATAAGTAGAAATAAATTTTTACACATTATAAAAATAATCAAATTGATTTCTATTTAATTAATTGTTATTTTTCAAATGAAATGGATTTTGATTTATCTTTAATAAAAGTCACAATAATAAAATTTATTTTCATAAATTGGCATGTGAGAACTAAGGTTCTTAAAGAAAATCGATTACTCAACTTGATGTATGATATTCTTTAATTTCATGTATTTCCTTTGTGTTTGTAAATCTGTATGTTCTATTATTTCTTGATATGATTGAATGCTTTGTTTTAATTGTGAAACCTGCTTGAGAAAAAGGATAAAATTATAATTTAATCTGAAATTCCATATTAACTTAAGGTATAAGTAATAGTAAAGTTCCAAACTACTTTGATTTTAGCCCTATAAGGTATTTCTTAACTCAAGTAAAGTGGTGATTCCTACTTTGTGGTGCCCAACTCTCTCTGTCTAGGCTAACCGAATAGGAATGACTTAAGATTCCTCTATTTTTCTCATCTTTCAGGACTTGAGAGGTGAGATTTAGGTTGAGTGTTTCATTGTTTTAGTTTGATCGGCCTTGGAAAGGAACCGACGTGAACACCTGGATGCGTGTCTGTATATTTATGCATATGTGAGTGTGAATATAAAGTGTTATTAAGTGTGTTCATTTACATGATGCTTGTATGCTTAGGTAATTGACCAATTGAATGCTTATGTATAGGTGTGTATGCATATGCATACATGGCATATATGATGTTGATGCTCATGCATGTTTGTGACTATGAATCCTTAATTTATGCAAAGTAAATCCTTTAAATATATACATGTTTATATTGTATGAATGTTAATACATTTATGTTTGATTTATATGTAATACATGTGGATTTATGCATATATTTTTATGTATTTGTGAGTGTATATGTTAGTGTTCAAACATATATATATGTGCATGTGTGTTCATCCATATACATATATGTATATACATATTGGTGTACAAACAAATAAACATGCTCTAAGTGTTTTACAATTCTTATAACTAATATATGAGTCAAATTGCATACCTAGTGCATGAATGAATATGTATAAATGAAAAATGTGTTGACATGTATGTTTATACCTAATTCCTCCAAGATGTATGAATGTATGTTCATGTACATGTATGTATATGCGAACACATACTATGGACCTTATAAACTAATGTCCATGCCTATTACAAGAACTAATGCTTATAAATGTATATTCAAGTACAAGATAGTACTATTAAAATCACTATTTCCTCGGACTTATTTTAGGAAAGACTATGGTTTCCTATGAGTGAAGGTACAGAAGAGCATTTGAGTTTTTTTTTTTTTGTGATGAATAGATTAAGAAAATGAGATGTTCAATAAGGGTAAATGAAGGGATTTAGGATCTGGGTAAGCCATTTATTTGCTAAGAAAATAGCATTTAACTATATATAGCTGGAGAGAAAGTGATCTTCATGAACTATATCCTAACTAAATGATGTTATAACTCTTTATTTGTCATTGAGCATACAAATGCAAATGACTAAATAGAATTGTAACCTTGTTATTAGCTAGTCATTTCAGATTTTGCAATTAAATATTTTTTCTCATCCTCTGATTTTTGCTTAGATCACCCTTAAGAGTTTTTGATCCTGCGATGGCTGTTTTAAGTTTTGCCTAGGCTACCCTTTACTTTAACTTAGCAAGCACTTTTTTCTTTTCTTTTTTTTTTTGTTTTTACTCAACTTAGACACATTTTCTTTTTGTCTTCTAGATAATGGCTTATGTATTTAGAATTCATAGCCCTGTTGGTTTAGAAAAAGTTAAGTGTTCTAATACAACTAATAGAAAAATATCCAATCAAAATTGGAACCTAAATTTACTTTATCTCTATGTAAATCTGTCTAAAGAGCAATAGAATAAAAAAATACTACTTGGATAACAGTTGACTTGTAATAGAAAAGCATTTTCTAATTAAACATGATGGATGGTGGAAAAGTTAGTTTTGGTGATAATAAGAAAGGAAAAATTATTAGCTTAGGAACACTTAGTTCTAACCCTTGCATTGAAGATGTCTTACTTGTTGAAAGCTTAAAATTCAACTTATTAAGTATTAGCCCTATGATAAGAATGGACCAGTGACCTTTGTGGTAGATCACCACAGTAGAAAATGTTAAAACAAGAAGGACTATCATAACATCATAGGCTAGCAACATCTATAAGAAGATTTGATCCAAGCATGGCATAGAAAACTTAGTCATGCTATTATTGATGCCATTTGTCAAAAAAGGATTTTGTAGAAGGATTGCCTAAAAACCAAATTTGAAAAAGATTACATTTATAAGGCATGTCAACTTGGAAAGTAACAAGAGTTTTATTCAAATCCAAAAAGAAGATGACTATTAAAGAGGCTTTAGACCTTTCTCTAGCCTTGCAAGCAATAGTGGAAAAAGCTTATGTGTTAGTGATAACCACATAAGACTCACTTGGGCATTATTTCTAACTCACAAGAATGATGCTTTCAAGGAATTTAGAAAATTGAGCAAAAAGACACAAAAAAAAAAGCTATATGATCACTAGCATTAGAAGTGATAAAAAGAGCTTTTAAGGAATTCTATGGTAAAATAAGAATTCATCATAATTTTTCTGCTACCAAAACATCCTAACAGAATAAGGTTTTTAAAAAGGAAAAACAGTAAAACACTATAAAAAATGATCAAAAGCTATTAACACCATATGCTACATCTTGAAATTTATAGTCCTATTATTGGTCTTATTAGGCTTATAAAGCTTGAGCTCTCATGTCTTTACTTGTAGTTTCATGGGACATTTCATATTGTAGCTTAAAGTGACAGAGTTTCTTATCATTTAGATAAATATGTAGCTTATATAGGTGCTAGCCTTGATTTCATTTTTAGAAAGCCATATTCCCTTTAATATCTTGAGTTACTATGCTCCAATTGCAAGTAGAACATCATCCCTCCTAAACTTTCTAAGCTGTGCATTGATAATATTCTTGTTATTAGCTAGTCTATAGATTTTCTAGCTAACTATTTTTCTTAATTTCCTTAACTTTTGCCTAGGCTTATACTCTTGATTGATCGACCTAGTGGGATTCATATTTTCTTAACTAAAGAGGGAATTTTATAAGTAAGGGCAACCATAAGGCTTTGAAGTTATAGGTCTTTCCTTTTAGACCTTTTTTAAAGAATGGTTTAAGGGTTTTCAACATTTTTAAAGCCCACTAATGATACAAAAGAACTAGAAAAGAAACTTAAAAGCATTCAATGTTTAAAAGGATTCTTATAGGCTTTAGGCTTAAAGAAAGTAGGTGTATATTTGGAAGAGGATTTGAAATTTTAAGAGCGTTTGAGTGGAAATTTTGAACTTTCAACTTTCAAATTGAACTTAATTGCCCCTAGAGCTTTCAGTTTCCCCTCTTTTTTCTTTCTTTCTTTTCTATTTTCTTTTTTTTTCTCTCTTTCTTTTTTTCTTTTAACTCACTTTCAAGGATACTTCTCCTATACTATAAGGAAAGATCAAGTTTTGTGTAAAAATTGTGAGCCACTTCTCAAAGAATACTGAATTGCCCATCATAGTGTACACGGATTAAGCTTATTTTTTCTCTTTTTATTTTATTTTTCTTACTCTCTCAACTACTTTTAAGGGTAAAATGTTATATAATAAATGGTGTTGATAAAGAAAAATGCTCACAAAAAGTAAATCAAAGTAATGTATTATCGAATTCAAATAGTAATTCTAAAATATGAGAATAAGAGAACAAAATAATCTTTTATTCAAACATTTAAGTAATTATCAATTTTTTTGAATCACACCATAATCCTTGATCAATAAGGTTTTGTGTTCCATGTGTGTATGTGTGTGCATGTGTGTGTGTGTGTATTAGACATTGAGATAAATAGGGAAGGCATCGTATGACTGATTATTGAAACCTTTAAAGTTTGAAGGAGGCAAATAAAAAGCCTTAGAAAGAGGACTTTGTCCTTTAAAGAATTGAGGGATAATTTGAGACGTTTAGTGTAGGCCATTTTTTAGGTTTGGTATTGTATCAAGGTTTACAAGGTCTTAGATATCAAGGTAGAGAGTTTTGCATTCATTAGTAAGGTGGCCAGTCTTTTGATGATAGGCACAGTATAAGTCATAGTGGTGCTTTATAGAAGTGATTAAATTCAAGGCTTAGGTGTTAATGATTGAAATAGGTTCTTTCTCTTCAATTCTCTAAATATTGCTGATAAAGGCTTCTCTAAGTCAGCAAATCAATGGAAATGACTGCTAGGTTTGGTTGGGCTTTCTTTCCCTTTGTCATTCCTTGAGTCTATCTTCACATTTATCCCTACAATGATCTTAGACTTGGTGAGTTCATCCTTAATCATAGCTCAGATCACTTCTATCTCAAAAGCCATAACTTTTTTGACAATTGCCGTAATGCTCTGCAAGTCTTTGCCACTTAGTGTCATTCTTGGCATGCAGTTTTTTTAGAAAGAGGGAGAGTTTTTTCATCAAGGAGTCTACATAATGGATGATCTTCAATAGTAAGATGAATAGTTAACATGATACATGGCTACTAATTTTCTAGGATGTGTGACATGTATATGACATGTATTATGATTCATGGTTCAAGCATTATGATGCATGATAATGTATGGATGTATTAAGTATATATACCTTAGGGTATGCTATATATGCTTAATTGATGAGGATAACTCTTATTATGCATGTTATGTATACATAATCAATGAGAGTATAAGAGATTAGCATGATGTGTAATGCATGCTAGTGCATCATGTACCTATGCCTAGATGAGATGATATAAATTGTGCGGTGATTCTAAGGGTGCATGTTATGCGTGCATGATTAATGTATGAATAAATATACAAAAGTATACTATAATGCTCAATGTATAGATACATGATGTCTTTAGGTAAGGTGATATGAGATGTAAACCATCTCTAATGATGTGTGTTGCATGTTATATGCATAGATAAGTAATGTATCTAATCTTAAAATTTACCATCATGTTTGCTTGGTTAGTGTATAGATGACCTTATAGAGTCTATATGAAATATGATATCTTACATACATATGCCTAAGTGAGAAAATACAAAATAATTTTAATAGTATACATAATAAGGCATGAATGTATGATGTCTTTAAGGTAATGCTAAATGTAGACTAGCTCTAATATTGTGTATTGTGCATGTATGAATGCATGTTATGCATATGTGATAATGTAAGGGCTTAAAATGATGCACGTTACATGTCATGTATGCTTGGTTAACGTATAGTTGAACCTATAAGATGCCAAATGACATTAATGATGTATGAATGAGAGTATAAGAGTCTAATGAGACGCATGATATTTTAGGAAAAGTAACACAGGGCTCTAACATGATGTGTAATGCATGAACGGTAATTAAAGGGGCTAGTAAAATGCATACTAATATACCAATTTTGGAACAATTTGTATGATGTATGACAACGCACAATGTATGGCATACCTATATGTATGTATAATGCGTGCTAATGTAGAGGGTATTTATATCTAGGTGAGATGATATAAAACATAAAATGACTCTAACAGTGTGTGTTATACATGCATAAGTAAAAGTACAAGAATCTTTTATGATACATAGATTTAAACATATACATGGATAAGATGATGATTATCTTCCACAAGAGATTAGCTCACAATGTTCGCTAGATATATGTATACATAAAGACATATGATTTGAAGTATAAACGGTAATGCACAATATAGATATGTATGGATAAGCATGATGTAGAACTATAAGGTGTGAGCTTACAATACATGTGTATAATTACTACATAGGCATGTATACAAAGACAAACACAAGTAATAAGTCGTTTACCCTAGTTGCTCCCGTATATATGGTTTGGTCATTCTTTCTTAGGTGAGCTTACCTAACTATCATCAAGGGATTCATAGCTTGGATTTAGACCAAATTATTTTAACCTAAAGACCTCCCTTATTTAAAATGCATTCAAAAACACTGTCTTGGAACATTTGATAGTGTTTAGATCTTATTTGAAATGAAATTAAACTGAGCCTATTCTAGATGAAAAGGCACAATAAGCTTGGCCTAATCTCAAATAAGTTAAACAAGACTCAATGTAATAATCCTATATCACATTCATAATAATGATGTATACCTTAGGGTCATACAACCTAGGGAAAGTTGCTAAATTCACTATATAGGTTTTTGGTTCAATAAAGAAGGCTTAATAGTTCCCACAAATAAAGGTCCCTCTTAAAGAGTCTTCACAATCAAGGGTAAAGTAATCTATTAGTAAACCATTTGATATACCTAAAGGCATGAGGCTTATGAATGATGGATATGCTAGCAATCCCCCAAATTTTAGTGAAAAATGGGTTCATGTTTCGTAACACCATATAGGGTAATAGGGATATAGTTATGGAAATATGTAATGCAATAAGATTGATAATAACTAAATAAGATATGCAATACAATGAGATTGATAAAAATTAGAATAAAAGATGCAACGCAATGATATTGATAAGACTTAGAATAAAAAAGGGGTATCTTATTTCTTTGACTATGTGTAGTAATAAACAATCCTTCAAACTTTATTAGTCCTTCTCAAGGTGTAAGTAGAATTCTATCCTAGTTTGGGCTTTAATTTATAAATCAAATGGGACATGAATTTTACTCGTACTAGATTTCCTATGGGATTCAAACTTTCATTAGTTAAATATATTTGAAGTAGGTTATAACCTTCTTCCATTAAGAAAAAGAATTTTCAACTCCCATTAAAATTCTAAAGGGTTATAAATAGACTTCTAATTGGACTTAACTAACCAAGTTTAAATCAATCACAATAATAGGGGTCTTAACAAAAAGATATAAGGTTTCATCATATATGAGGTTTAAGTTAGACTCAATAGGGGAGGCTCATACCCACTACGTGTTAAGTCATATGAGTTATGTTTCATCAGTTTAAGGTGTAATATAAGTCCCAACACATAAATTAATATATGAGTTTTTAGTACCAACTATAGTTTGAGAAATGTGATATTACTGCTCCTCAGTGGAGTCACCAATATGAGCTACACAATGTCATGACAAGACGTCAAGAGTCACCACTCAGAACAGACTGAGAATCTAGGAGATTGGTGTAAGTGTTTTAAACCAAAATAGGGACCAAGTCATTAATTATCAAAGAACTAGGTTTATGATGGCATTTATTAATCAAATATGCCTATGATTCATATGTAATCTCTATATTATTCAGTAAGACCATGATTTTATAATGTAATGCAATATCCTTAAAATCTAAGATTTGCACTATACACAAAAGCAATATAGTTGCAATAAAATTACATAAATATTTGTAATAATTCATAATATAAAGTTTTCAACAATGTAACTACTTTAATATGCATCATAATCTTTATGTAATTACATCATTACTTATATAGAATGTGGAAAACATGATTGCAATTGAAAAATATGAATTTCAAAACTATTATTACATGAATTTATGTAACAAAATATCAAAATTATATTCATGATGAATAATAAATTTAATTATATTTTATGAAAATAATGATTTTAAATGCAACTAATCATATAAAGCTTATGAAACATGATTTTTATGATGAATAATGAATATTCTAGCCCTCAGAACTTACCAATTATGGTTCCTCAAGTAAACAAATGATTTGCAATGGTAAAACACTAGATTTCATGAGAAAACTCCTCCTAGAACTCCCTCAAACAGAACTAGCACTCTTGAACTAATTCTAGACTCTCTAGGCTCTTAATAATATTCTAAATCAATGATTTCAGAATATTAAAGCTTTCAAGAAATTGTCTCTTGGATATTGAGTATTATGTGTCCTTGATTATAGAGAGGAAAGAGTTATTATAAGCTTCGATCTAAGGTGTTTAGATCTTTTTTCAACTCTAAATAGGGTGTCTAGGCCGCTCAGAAGCTTGGTGACATGATTCTATTAGGAAAGTATAGTTCTAAAGGCTCAAATGTATAGTTAGAATTGGATTCAAATTTTATAATTAGGTTCTAAGAAAAACGACCATACAGAGCATGAAATTGTGGCATGATGGCTTGAAACCATCGCACGATGGTTCTATGACAAACTTAGGGTAAGTCACCCACTCATATCTTATTCTTAATTTTCTCTCTCCTTTTACCTCTTAAAGGTTATTTCATGTCCTACACATATTTCTCAATTCTTCCAAGCTCATGCTAACTCTTTTCTAACTATAGTAGTAGAATGACCATTTTATCCCTAAGGAATATTCCCACTTATTTTTGTGTTCTCCATCACAAAAGTCAATTTACCTGAGTTGTTTCTCTAGTTATTATTATCGGCCATTCTAAAATTAAAGGACCAAAAAGTGAAAGTTTACATGTAGTCTTTAACTTTTCCCCCTGCTCTAACTAACTTGAACCTGCATGAGGTAAAACCTGAGGACATAAATCCTCAGTGGTGAGACTCAAACTTAGAGAAACTTATCTAATTATCTTAAGATTATACATAAAATAATGAATATAAAGTAATACTTTTAAAATAATTAAATAAACAACATCCATTAACATTCATCTTTATTCTCATGTGTTTCATGCATATATTTATACTCATAAAATCTAAAGCTTAAATGTATTCCAGTATTATCTTTAATTTAAGTGCATGTCAATCTCTTTTCATTACGATTTATTTATTTATGGAGATTAATATTCTTTATCCACTCATTATCTTGTCATAAACATATTAAATTCCCTACTCAATTAGGATAAAAGTTATATCGATTCATCATTCATACATATGCATAAGCATCAATTTACATCTTGTATTAAAAATCCACTAGCATATTTGTATTCATTTTTATATAATGAAACACATATTACTATTCATAAGCATAAATTCTCTTCTAGTATCATATACACTTATTACATATTTACTCATGCTCATGTTTATGCATCCTTTCACATTCTTTTCAATATCATGCATTTATCATATAATTCCATTTTTTATTATATTCAACCATTCACATATCATAAAAAAAACATATATATTCCATAGGTCACTTTATTTGCCTAATTCTTCTTAAACATTCCAAATAATCTAGATAATAAGAAAAAGTGTGACACTCTCTTTCAATTGCCATTTTAGTGGTATACAAAGTTGTAAGAGGGGTGTAATATTCTCTTTTAAGTGTTGTCACAATGGCAACTTGAAGGCGCAAAGAAGTGGTACCAAGCACTGATGCAGTGTATAAAGAAATATCACATAAAAACATGTGGTCTAGGCCTACCAATGTCCCCTATTTGGCATGCCAAACCATCTGGTAAATGCAAATCATATGACCTAGGTAGAATATGGACTTACATATAATTTTTCTTCTTTTTATCCCTTTCAATTCACTTTCACATTCATATGACTAGATGTTCATTCATTTCCATTTAGCATAAATTCACATCAATCATATATGAGATATAAACTATATATCATTGTTTCATTCACTGCATATAAATCATTTCATTTCCTCATCTATATAAGCATATCAAGAGTACGTGCCTCTCATTCATTACACATCATTTATGCCATATTACTTTCCATCAAAATCAAACATTAAATATATGAAATCACATATTAACATCATTCATGATGTCCTAACTATTATCGTATTATCTTTTAACATATCACCCATGCAAAGTCCATATTCATGTCATATAGCTATACATTCAATTTTGGATTCATGATTGCATGCCTTTCATAAACATAATAATGTCATCTCATTTATTTTAGTCCATATATCTATACATAACTTCTATTTGTCATATATAAGTATTTAGCATTTCTATAACATCTAATTCTATATGCATACAAACACATCAAAAGTATGCACTTATTAACTTTTCAAATATTACCCCATTATTTTACTATTTTCACCATTTATAATCTATTCACAAAGTACTTTCACACTCAAATATCATTAAATTTATCCTTCATTACATATATTATTTCTAACTCATAACATTTCTCCTTAAGTAATGTAATTTACATTTTTAGTTCTAAATTTCATAATCA
>CANXYI010624383.1:0-24644 GCA_948208565.1 Hura crepitans
AATATGCAATATATAAATGGTAATTAATGTGTTATGTGGCTTATATAAAGTGTGAATATGTGTTCTAGATGCTAATAAAGGATTAGAAATTATAAATTGCCCTATTATGGTTACATATTTATGGAGAAAAATGAGGTGTAAAATGCTTAATGTAAAAATTGAGCATATTAAGACATAAAAGTGATGTTATTCAACATAATTGACATATCTTGGAATACTTGGAAGCTTAAGAATGATTATGGAAGTTAAAGTTCTCAATATGTGTCCTATTGTATTAAGTAAATACATTATGGAAATGATAAAGATTATGCATGATAATGAGTTTTAGGCATAATCTATGATAAATTGAATATGTTTCACATTATGCATGAAGTTTAAATGTTGTTTTGGGCCATTTTGTATATGTTGTCCGAATGGGTCACAATGCCATTTTTGGGTGTGTGATGCTTGAGTGCAAGTAAAGCTATGCAAAATGCTAAGTGAAGAATGAATAAAAGAATTTGGTATAGCTTTGAAATAATGTAAAATAATGATAAGTAATGTTCATGTAGAAGTGATTATGTTCATAATGCGTGCATGTTATGTTATTTTAGTAGAATGAACATATAAGTGATAATGCACATGAATGGAATAAATCGTGAAGTATAGAGTAACAAAAATGATGGATTTGAGGCTTAATGGCCGAATGGCCTTTCAGGCAATGGTAGCTTGTGAATTTAATTTTGTATATGATTTTGTGCATGAATATGTGATTATGGCATAGTATATTATATTAAGTGCTATGATATGCATGAATGGTACACATGGCTGAATGAGGTCTTGGAAAAATGCTATACATGTGAATTCATGAAATGTGAAAATGGTGCACAATGCATGTCATACTTATTGTGTTTATTGCTAGACTTAACTAAAATCACAGATGCATGAAGTTTGAGGCCAAAATGGGTTCTAAACCTATAATGAGTTTAAAAGAGGTGTTTGACACTATGTATTCCATAATGTGCGTTCTAATAGACAATTAGGTATATTGTAACTTGGATGAACATATGTTATGTAATGAATAAGAAAATGGCAAATATGTAGTGATAAACAATAAATGAGATGAATGATGTTTCAGAATGATAAAAGGCATGGCTATTAAATGGGCTAGAATGTATGTATGTATATGTGTGACGAAAAATAAAGTATGAATTTGATAAATTATGTATATGAATGTATATGTGATCATATACATGTGAGATGATTTATGTAATATAAGGAAATACATGCAAGATGCATGTATGATGCCAAAGCTTATGATGTAATCATGTATGTGTCTATACTTTCCATTAAACATTAGATGAATAATATATAATCATGTGCATGAAAATGATCATGAGAAGTGATATTAGTATGGCTAATAAGAAAGAATGTATGACCATATGAATGGTAATGAGCATGTGAACATGTAATGGCATAAGCTATATAATGGAAACCTATTTGAACATATATATGAACTATTAGCATGAAAAAGATAAAATGATGATATGAATAGCTTGTGGTAATTGTGAAATGCCATAATTCATAGTGAGCTTATGATATGGCTAAATGGCCATTATGGAAATGGATGGGTGTTGTAGGCATTCATTAATTGCTTATGATATAATGATGCATATATAATACAATAATGGCCTAGAGTGCTTTAAAGAGTAAAATACTTATGATAATGTTTGTTATGCATAAAAAAATGGATTTCTTAATGTTTTAATTAATGTACTCATGTTGCATGAATGGTATTGTACTGGGAATAATAAATGGTGAAGAACATTTATTTTCTTTAAGGTCATGTGTTGATAAAATTAAAGATAACATTCACTCAATCTACTTTAAGATGGTGAAACTAAAAGTAAATTGGTTAGTGTCCCATATGAGTAAACAGCCTAGTTGGATAGGTTGGTTAGTCAACTAGGGGTTTTTAGCAGCTGTTAAAGTACTTCGGTACTTTTTATGTTCGACTGATGGGCCTATGCTATGTTTGATCGATGAGCCTATGCTATATGTTGATTTATGGGTCTATGTTAAGCTCAATCTTTGGACTTATATTGGTAGATGGGCCTTCAAGTTCATTGAGGTCATACTAGCCATCTGTTTTATGTCGACCTATGGGTTTATGTTATATTTAGTCTACGGACTTTTATTGGCAGATGAACTTCAAGTTTATAAATGGTCATACTAGCCATCATGCTATGCTATATCCATTGACTTATGCTATGCTCAATCTTGGACTCATAATTTATGCTTGACCTATGGTTCTTATGATATGTTTGATCTTCGAATCTACATTGGTAGATAAACCTTTGGGTTCATAGGGGCATACTGCTTTACCATATATTTGATCTTCGGGTCCTATACTAGTGTAGTAGCCGATAAGATCTATAATGAGGGCCACTGCACACCATGATATTCCATTATCCATAGTGTATGTGATTCCTTGGATATGGGCCAAATAAATAGATTTTAAAGAAGACTTTATGTGGTTATCATAATAAATGAATTTCATAATTATGCATGATCTTATGCTGCATTATGTTTATGATTTATGCCATGTTATGCCATATGTGCATGTTATGCATAACATTGCATACAATGTAATGAGTTGAATGTTTATGTTTTTAGACATTAGTTAATGATGATTTATGAATTAATGTTGAGTTGTCAAAGTATAATTATGATGAGTTATGTATGATCATGTCATGAGATAAATTTTATGTAACTGTGGTTTATACATGATATGTAAATGAGTTGTTGTGATTCAACCATGCAAATTGAGATGG
The DNA here is from genome assembly GCA_948208565.1 of Hura crepitans. Classification (NCBI taxonomy): domain Eukaryota; kingdom Viridiplantae; phylum Streptophyta; class Magnoliopsida; order Malpighiales; family Euphorbiaceae; genus Hura; species Hura crepitans. Next base: position 2,814 of record CANXYI010624383.1, read on the forward strand.
TGGTTCCTTTATATGTTGTGCTATATTGCAAGTAATACATGCTTAAATTTTCTATATGTGATAATGCTTATTTATTTATGTCTTTTTACATATGTTGTATCATTGATTTATAACATAGTGGATTGTAATATTATGAATAGCTATAATCTAAGTGTTTAATATAAAAATGAAAAGTAAAGGAGTGTGACATATTATACTAGATAAACTATTAAGCTAGAAAGCTTAGTGTATCATTTGTTTCCAATATGCAGGTTTGGATAGCTCAAAAAGAGGAACTTCTAGGCTATAGATGATACAAGCTTATATGAAGATGATGTTGGATACACAATTTTTATATGTTATTTATATAAAGAGTAGAAAGAGCATATAAGCACTCATATGTATATTGATGTATAGATTATAAGCCTATAATGTATTAAAAGATATGAGGTTTTGTAGTATATATATATATATATATTTAAGAACATGTTATTGATGGATATTGATATATGATGTTTTATAAGTTGCTATATATGTATGGATTGAAATGGAAATGGGATGAGATGATATTTATTTATATTGTGATTATGATGATGATGAGTTTTTAATGGTCAGATAGACTAAGTTGATGTTAAGATATGGGTGAAAATATATTAGAAGTGTTGTTTTATGCAGGTTACTATTTATGATAGAGTCTTAATATAGCTGTTATGCTACTGGATTTTTGGAATGAGGACCCTATTAGTAAACTTTAGATAAGGTTTTTATTAAGGTTGCTTTTTATAAGTTGCGTGATAAGAGAATGTGTATTTGGTTAGAAAGGAAAAAGATTTTGAGTAAATTAGATAATTAGTAAGATGAAGTATTGTGTGTAACTCCTTATTCGACTTTGGCAACCAGACAGGAAAAGGGTGTCACATAGGTTCTTAGGTGTGTCATAAAATGCTTGAAGATAAGGTAGTGATTAACAAAGGATTCAACACCCCAGATTAAGGTAAGGAGTTTATCTCATAGTTTTGAAGAGTTGTCTTCATTTAGGAAACTTTAGCCACAATAAAATGCTAAGTGTGATTAAATTCACAATGGCATTTATGGAATAAAGATAAATGATTAAAACTAGCATATTCATGTCTTAATAAAAGCTTAGTTAGTTAAGCATTGAGTCGATATAATTCTATACTCAAACTTAGATGAGATAGCGGATGGTGAAAGGAGTTTATTGCATCATAACTAAACATGGAAGGGTTAACTCAAACCACTTAACTTTCCAACACTTAGGTAGTTATGATGTATGGCTAGATGCCTCTCTTGAATTGTACATAATTGGATTATTAATTAGAGAATTAATATTGATTTAATAAGATTAAATCATTAAAGTCTTAGTTAGACTAGGACTTTAATTCACTGTAATTGCCAACTTGCTTTGGAAACTCATAGGGCACACATGTAAATAATTTGGTTATAAGGATCATTTGATAAAATATTTAATGGCATAGGATATCACTAAATATTAGAGAAATAAGAATGAAAAAAATTGTGCTTAGAGTCCAATTGGTTACATTTAGCCTAGAATTAGAGTTAATTGTGTTAGGCCTTAGAGGTCTAATATGAGGATCTAGTTTGGTACAATTTTTTACTAGACTTTTAAGTGTTAAGAGGCCCATAAATTTGGCTTATAGTTGATCATACTTTGAATCCAAAAGGGGCCTTAATTGTATGCCTAGAGATAGCCCAAAGTTCAATACACAGAAGGCTATTTGATAGGCCATATGCAAGAAAGCTTTAGGAGGCTTAATTTGTAGGCTTTTTCAAAAGCTTATTAGATCAGATTTTCTATGAATAAAAACCTTACCTAAGGTAGTATTTTTGTTATAAATATGCCTATTTTTATTAGCCACTAGAAACACAAAAAAATCCATCTTCTATGGATAGACTAGTTTCGTAGAGAGGTTAATTTTCTTTGTTCTCTTATTAAGACTCGAAATCTTTACTAGCCTCTATGATTTTAAGTATTCTCTAATCAATAAATTATTGTGTGGACACCTTGGATCTACTTTTGAGGGGATCATTGTGGTTACCCGAAGAGGTGAAAGAAGAAAATGAACCTTCTACAGATAATGATAAACACTAAAACTATTTAGTGTGTTATTTCTTCTAATTTCCATGGTGTATTATTATTGTTGGTTTTCTCAAAATTTTAAAATTACATTGCATATAACTCAAGAAAACTAATGGTTTTGATAAATCTTGATTTCAATGCACTTATACATTTGTGCATTTCATCATGTAAATTGGGTTTAGCAATCAGTGACTTTATATGTGACATTTAAGTAAATAATCCATTGGGGCCCCATGTTATAGTAAACAGGGTATATAAAGATTGTTTGTTAAAACACTAGGAATATGAGTTCCTAGTAGATTTGATTGAATTGCCTTTTGATAAGTTTGATGTAATCTTGGGCATGAACTAGCTCAATCTTCTATTTTATCTAAAGTAATCTTACCTTAAAGAGGAATGCAAGTAGCAAAGCACTAAACTTGCTTTCTCTAGTCTTGCAGTTCACATCACTTGCTTTAAAGTCCTGCTCTTATTCCCTTTTATGTGCTATGCTAAAGAAGAATAACTGAAAAAGAAAAAAGTCTATTGGGCACTTACCTTTGCTTGCCTTAGGCATACTCTCCTATCCCTTGTCTGCTAACTCATTTCTTGTGCCTTCACCTCCTCGTCCATTGATCCTATTCCCTTAACAACTCATTTTATCTTGGATCGAAATAGGGTATTCTTTCACAAACAATTCTTACACAATTTTTTTTCTTTTTTTTTTCCTTATATAATAAAAAAAGATTGGCAAAAGATAAGGCACTTTTTTCTCTATAATTATGAGAAAGGCTTTATGTCTATCCTTAGAGGGATAAAGCAAGTCCATTAGTTTGTCAATGGAGAGGGAATAGAAGAAAGAGAGCTAAGATTTGAATGATTTTTTTGAGCTAATAGTGACTTAGTGGTCATTGTAGCAAGAAGGTTCGCTAAGGGAAAGTAAAGCGGGGCTAAAATCTTTTAAATACTCATAAAACTAAAACTCTAAGATCCAAAGAGGACAAAAAGGTTATAAAAGGTTTATGGTCACAAGATTATGGATACTTCTATAAAGGTGAGAAATAACAGAAAGGGGCAAAGCTAAAATACACCAACGCTATGGCAATATGGTTGTATTCCTTAGTTATAATATTAGATCACTTAGTGGGCTAGAATGAACTTTTTGAAAACCCTTTTTGTATGTAGAATAGGAGAGACTTTTTGAGAGATAGTGATATGCATCTCTCTTATAATAAGGATAGTTAAAAATATTTTGGTAGTACATAGGAATGATGTCAAGCCATTTAATCTTAAATATTATATAATTAGACCATTTGTGCTTACTTCAACAAAAGAAGTGTGAGCCTCATCAATAGAAAAACATTTTTTTGTCTTAGTCCTAATTCAATGCTAAATAAATTGAACTAATTAAATACTTGGGGTCAGAAATTCCCTAAATTAGGTTAACATTTCCATATATAATATAATTGATAACTCAAAGTTTTAGATTATGTTTACTAGAAAAGGAGGAAGGATTAAATATAGGGAAAAGATTTAGTGGAAATGTAATCAAGAGCAAGGTCAAATAACCTAAGATCAGGTTCATATGACCTTAAACTAGATACAGTAGGATTTATGGCACCTATGGTTGTCCAAATAGAAACAAGTTTAGAAGTCCTATTTCCATGAAGACCAGTAGCGACTGAGGTTGACCTTAGACTTTGCACTATCATCATAATACAATAATTCCTATAGGTTAAGCACCCTTTTCAAGGAAATATAGAATAGTGGGAACATTTAAATAGGTTTGATTTTTATAGGATCATAAAAACCCACTTTTCAAAGTACTCTTCTTTCTCTTAGGGATTAAACATCAACTGCAATGATTCGATAAAGGGCATTCATTCGTCCTTCAATTTAAAGCACCAAAAAGATTGGCTATGACAAATGTAAACCATTTCTTACTTTTAAACAAAGTTTGAACATGGTTTAATGAAATCCCAAGTCTGCCTAAAGACTTTTCGGAGGAGTTTTTCATTATCAACTTGAAGGATGAGAGTTAAAGAGGAGCACTACTGCTTAGGCTCACCACTATCATAGAAGCATTTGAGCTCGCATAATTAAAAGAGGAGAACATTTCTTTAATAAAGATAGAATCTTGTCATACTAATCCAAAAAAAGAGACAATTCTAAGGATTTTAGGGCTAAAAAGTGTTTTAAAACTAATCCAAAGTAGGTGAGAGTGATTCAAGTCATTGTGCGCTACATTTTCCCTTACTAGTGAAAGGGCTGCTAATTAGTGTGTGCAATGTACCAGTGAATAGGAAAAGTTGATTAAGATTCCTAATGATAGATGGAGGTTGAGGATAAAACATGTTTACTGCCTCATCCTTGTCTCATTTGCCATAGATTGCAAATGATAGGAATTTTATCGATAAAGAAGAGGCATAGATATTGCCTCTTGATCCAATCTATATATCAAGTTATGTTAGATTGTAGACTTAATAGGATACCTTAAGACAATAGATAAGGAGGAGGTGATAATAGTAGGTGAGAGGTTAGATTTTCCTCATAATGTGATTTTAGTTGTAACTAAAAAATTGGCTAGAAAAGGGTGGTGTCCAACTTACTTGGCCCATGTCAAGGACACCAAAAATCTAAACATAATATCTAAGATATACTTACAATGAGAGAATTCTATGATGTCTTTCCTTAGGACTTGCTTGGATTACCACTAGAAAGAGAAGAACAATTTACAATTAGCTTGATGCTCAATGTTACAGTAGTGTTATTAGCACCTTATAAAGTGCCACTTGGCGAGTTAAAAGAATTGAAGAAATAGTTGCAAGAACTTTCAAATAAAGGTTATATACACCTTAAAGTGTCATCATAAGGTACTCCAGTTCTCTTTATAAAGAAGAAAAATGGACCTAGGTATATAATATGTCAAACCCCAACTTTCAGTCTAATTTTCAAAAGGATAGAAATAGAATTAGAAGAAAAAGTGAGGGATAAAATTGATGTATGGATTATGGAGAGTTATTCGGTGTGAACTACAGAGTGAAAAATGATCGAAGGGCAAAATGATAATGTCTTAGAAAGGCCAAAGGCAAAATAAGAAATTCACTATTCATGGTCAAAAAGAATAAAGATATATATGGGAGTAATAATAAAGTGACATGGCTAAGTAATGATAAGAAAATGTGAGAAAAATGATGTTCAAGAGTGGGCCTCGATGAATAGTGCCACTTAAGACGTGAATAGTGTCTGTAGGCCAAATAGAGCTAAATCGACCAAAAATTAGTATTGATTATAAGATGTATTATGGTGAAATTTGAAAAGCATTTAAGGTCATATAAAAGGTTAAAAGTTGAAAATAAAATATGAACTTATGATCTCTAGCAGATAGTAAATTACTTAGAGCTAAATGGGAAAATTTAAAAACATGTTAAAAAAATTCCAAAAGTGGCACATCTTATTGGTAAAAAATTATGAGGAATCCAAAAATCATAGTGTTGGAATTTTTTGAAGATGGGAACTATGAAAAAAAATTAATGAAATAAATTTAATTAAATGTATACATGTGTAAGGAAAATGACGAATAATTATGTAAGGAGTATTTTGAGCCCTTAGATCAAGTTGGGATATAGATTAATGGCCATCCATGTGAAAAGAGGGAAGTGATGAGGTGTAAATTAATTAATATTTTGAATGCATATACACATGGATTAATCATAGCTAGCCATGTGTATATATTGACTTCAAATCATAGCTAGCCATGTGTATATATTGACTTCAAATCATAGCCATCCATTTAGCTTATAAATATGTAAATATTAATATTTAATTCACTTTTATTTTAGCAAAAATCTACCATATTTTCCTCTCCAATGGTAAAAATTCTTATGTCCCCATATACCATAAAACTTTTCCATTTACCTAATTAATTCTCACTAAAATAATAACCTATATTAAGATAGGTTAAATGGCTTTATATGAATACTTATGTAATGCTCATAAATTGCAGTTTCATGAATAGTACCTTCGAGTCATGAATAGGTCTCTTGAGATGCCAAGGCACCATATGATGGTAAAAAAGGGGCATACTAGTCATAAAACTTTGACAAGCAAAAAAATGATGAAAATGAATTAATTATAAATTTTAGCCGAACCAATAAATCATTTTAGGCTAAGAAATAATGAATAGTGACCTTTGTTGAGTTTGTACTAAGAATGGCCTGGGATGTGCCTAGATGGACTTACTGTAGAGCTCAAAAATTCCAATTATTAGTGAAGGAATTTAAATATTCTGAGTTCGTTTGATATTTATTTGGAATTTCTTAAATACGTTAGTGAATAGTAACCCTGGTTCCTAAAAGAGTTTTGACTCGAGATTTTATAGGGCCTTTAATGAGCATTATCAAAAATTTTTGCTAATGAAATCATGTTTTTTAGAGGTCCAAAGAAATTATTCTAAATTTCTAAAGTTTAAAAAAATAAGGCTAAAATAGGCTGTTGGATCGACATGTGGCATGATCCAAGCCATCTATGTGTGTAATATACAAGCTTTGGCACATGTGGGGGGTGTCACATATGCCATGTGAGTCATTGTTCTTCTCCTCTCTAAAAGCCTGATGCCATTTCTCTCTCCTCTCTTCTATTTTTTCTTCATTTTCTCTCTCTACACAAGCCTAATTCCACTAAAAATTATATGGTTCTTAGCCTCTATAATCTCTTAAAGCCATTCCAACTGACAAAAATCATAAATAGTGGCTTGAAAGTGAGGTATTAACACTTGGTGAATAGTGTCAAATTTTAAAGTAAGTGTTTTTATTCCATTTTCTTATTTTTGTTTTAGGTAGTCCTAAGCATTCTAAGAATAACATTTAAATAGATTTTGATTTGGAGCTATATAGAATTTTTAGGAATTTTCTAAAGCCTAAATTGTGTATATTGTAGGAAAAAAAGTAGAATTGGGTGAATAAGGACAACAAAAGGGTTAGAGTGGTGGAAAAGGGTGTTTTGACACCTTAGATATGTGAATTTGATGTAATATATGCATGTTGTCATGTGTGTGCAGATAATTATGTGCTAAAATGTGTAGGAAGTTAGAGTTTATATGTATGTATGCATATGAATGTCTAATAGATATGTAATTATACTAGCATGAAAATGAGAAGCTTATATTTGTTATTGCCATAAAAGAAAGTCATGTGTATGTGTGTGTTCATGGCATGGCCGAATGGTGTTCATAGTGGTAATGTGATGTAAACTTATATGTGATAAGCATTGGTAATGTAATTGGCTTAAAAAGTGGACATAAAATATGTTTGTAATGTTAAATTGATGTAGAGAATGATGGTTGGAAAATATACTCGGTATGACCTAAAATGTGGAATGGTATGCTAAGTATGCATGTGTGTGTAAGTGACCAATTATGATAAAGCTAATGTGACATGGTATGGACAATTATATGTGAATAACTTGGATGAACTAATACAAGTATAAGTGTTATGGAGTAATGGTAATGACAATCATGTCATGCTATGGAATTTGTGATGATAATGGTATGCCATATGGATGCAAATGTGAGGAGTTGTATAATAATGATAGTTTAAGGATTTAGGTCATCAAAATGACCAAATGAATAGTGGCCAATTCATAAATTGGCTTGTAATTGATGAATGTGTGAAAGTAAGAACATGTTCTTAACTATGATAAGTAAATGGCATTATAAGTAATGCTAAATGACTTATAACTGTGTAACTAAAATTAGTAATTAGAGATTGGCACATATCAGTTCAACACCTACTGAATAAGTTGACTGCTCAACTATGGAATTAGCAACTATTAGGGGTTTTGGTCCTTTTGGGCCATTGCTTGTGAGATGTGATGGTGAGTGCAGCTATTGAGGTTCTGCTGGTAAGCCCTACACACCTAGGTATTGAGAGGTCTTTCAGGGCTAATCCCTGCAAGCTCATTTTGAAAGGTCTCATGGGGTTGATCCCGATTATCCATTTGAGATGATATGATGATTGGGATTGAGAGGTCCTACAGGGTTGATCCCTGCCATCCCGAATGTTGTTGGGAGGTCCACTAGGACTCATCCCTACCACTCTGATTTGGGAGGTTCTCAAGAACTGATCCTTACTATTAGAGGGATGTGGGTAGGTGCAGCTATATTGGTCCAAAATGTGGGCCATTATACAATTTGGATCCTGTTATCTAGTGTCTTTAAGAGTAGTCCTTCCAATATAGGCCTGAAATGGAAAAGGATAAATAAGGGAAGACAATATTAACATTGGTGAGTTTATTACATGTCTGATTTAATTGAATTGAAGAAACACAACTTAATAATATAAATAAACCATGAGTCACACTAAGTCATAAGTAATAAGATTGGCTAATAAATGATATAAATGCATGTATCTAAACTAGCATGGTCACTTGACTGGTTTTTTATGTGTATGTTGTGTGATTATATGTGTGACATATATATATTATATTAAATTCACCACTGAGTTTATACTCAGCATGTCAGTGTTCTAATGCATAGGTTATAGATAATAGTAATTGTCTAGCCTCAGTGGGTGTGGTATAGCTAATTAATCTTATTAGGTATAATTTCTATTTGTTTTCATCAATATAATGGTAGGGCACTTATGTACAAAGGGTATGGGGCCTGAGTTGTTAAATGACTACACATGTATTTTGGGATACCATGGTCTGTAAATTAAAAACTGAAGCTGTAACTAGATGCATGTATGTATATATATAACTAATTTTCTACATGCTTTGGGGGATGTGGGTCTGAGACCCTATGTTGTGTTGCTATATGTTGATGATATGGTATGATTGATTAGAGGACTAGATGGGTCCAGGAGATGGTTGATATGTTGAGAATTAATTATAAGTGCTTTTTAATAGGTTTAAAATCTTAGTTTTTCATTTGAGTAGTTTTATGCTGCCCAAATTTTTGAAAACTCTATTTCTATCCTATAGAATGGTCTTAGAAGTCAATTCCAATCAATATAAGAGTAATACAAGATAATAATAGAGGAATAATAAGAATACATCACTAGAACAGTCGGGGCTATAAGTGTTAAGTGAATGGCAGCTGGGGTAGAAACATGATAGGTGACCTATGGGAAGTAGCATCTCCTACTAAGTTCTTTTGAGGATTGGGTAGGGGGTCTTATAACATGACAAGAGATGGAATTTGGGAAAGAAAAGAGATGGGAAATGAGAGGAATTAAAGGCCAATTAAGGTGGATAAGTGGTTTGTTGCTTATGTGATTTATTGAATTACATAGGGATTTTTATTAACTAGTTAAGGAATTTAATGGAATTAAGTGTGATTAATAATGTTTTGGTGACTTTTTGGTAAGGAATATGGTTATGGAGTTAATGGAAATGGAGGAAGGAAAATGATGAGATGGAGTTAATCAAGAAGAAATGGTGATTTGATGGATTTAAGGATATGAGGTATGTTTATTCAAAACTATGGGTTATGCATGTTCAAGGTATATGTGAAGTGTAATGTAAATATGTTGCTTTAGATGAATGAATTGTATGGATGGAAATATTATGAGATTCATGTTAGGTTGTTTAGAAGTATGGAAAAAAGAAGGGAAAGAGAAGAAAACTTTATTTGGCATGAATTTACATTAATTATGGAAATTTGTGGAATTTTATTTATGATGAATATTGTTAGCTTGGTTTAAATAACTAAATATAATGAGATTTAGAGTTTGGAAACATAATTAGGACTTAAGAGAGTTATGTTAGAGTGGATAGAATGTGGGAATAGAATAATTAAGGCAAGAAATCAAATACAACAAAAATTGATATTAAGTAATATTGGTCATTTTATAATTAATTTGTGACACTGCTTACTAGATTCTTGAAGAAACTCGATAGATGATGCACTTTCCACTAGGTCACCCATCCTAAAATTGCTCCAAACCTGCACTCCTTAACTCTTACTAATTCTTTTTAATATTTGGATAGATATTGCCTAGATTCTTATCTATCACTTAGACATTACCATTCAAGGTATATTTAAGCTATAAATCTATATGATAGCCAATTTTAAGTTATATAGATATTTGGGCAGCACAACGGCTACTCGGGTGACATTTTGAAAATTTTGACCTATGAAAGACACTTTTAATAACCTCAACTTCATCTCTTGTCACCTTTTGGACCATTTTAGTCCTCCATTATCATTAATATATATATTATCAATAGACATTCAATCAGCACATAGGGCCTTGGGCCCAAAAACATTAAACTTAGATAGAAATTTAACCATTCGGATCCATAGGCCTATTTATATACATCATATGTTTAACTTAAAATCATAGACACTAGTAGCTTCTAAACTTGTTGAACCCATAACATACAATACTTACATGAGTACTTACTAAACAATTAAAATATAATATATAATACCTTTCAATGCCACTATTGTTACATTGCACAAAACTTGAGGCCAGGTTGCTACTTGCTATTACTACACACTAAAACACTAGTACACTGAGTATGAAACTCATTGGTGAATTTGAAATAATTAAAAAACATGTCACTGCCAGCACATAATTGAGTCAGACTTGTCATGAATGCATAATATATAATACATGTAGCGGTAGACACATCAATTTTGGGTCTAAGACTTTTTTATATATTTAGACTTTGACCTAACTTGAAAAGCTCACAGTGTGACCCGAATTGTGAAAAAAATGGGAATTTGTGTAGGTAGCAAAGGGCTTAGGCTGATAGGTCCAAGTCAAAAGCTTGACACTGATTATAATGAGGGTGTAGGGGTGAAGCCCCTATAGTATAGACCCATTCACCTATTTGGGCCCATGATGATAAATATAGATAGGTTTAAGCAACTTGAAACCCAAGTTCGCATAGACCAACATGGCATAAGTTTGCATAGACTTGATGATATGAGGTCTGCACCATAGCCAACTTAGACCAGTGAGCCCAAAGCCTAAAGTTTGCATGAACAAGCCAAAGCCCATGTCCGTATGGACTAAATGAACCTAGCCTAAGACTTGGACCAAAACCCATGGATTGGTGGGAAAAACATGCCTAAGTCTACATGGACTAAGCCATATAAGTCCATATGGACCTACCGATGTAAAACTTTCAGAAGTGTGGAATTTTTATTTAGGCACTGATTCCTAATCCTAGTAGGACTTTGATTCTTTTGAACAGAAAAGTTGTTCACCAACCTTATAAATAGAATTCTTATCAACCTATTTAGAAAAAAAAATATGATGAATACTCATAAGACAAAATTGAAGACAATTGACACAAGATTCGCTTTACTAGTCCTAAGCCCTTACTAAAATAATCATTCTTCTAAAACCCAACCATTGTCTTGTTGTTTAGTGCTAACTTTAAGGTTACATCTTAGGCTTATTTCTTCATATTCATTCACTTATTTGAGTTATTTGATTAATCGATGATCTCCAATGATCAATTTTAATGTGAGGTGGTTCTATGTAATCCCTACAATAATTATAGGAGTAGGTTAACCTTTTAAATAAGTTGAAGAATGTTCTAATTATTCAAAGAAAACTATAATTGCACTTACATTCTAAAACTTATGACTAAGTCTGCACGGACCTATTTTAAATGATAGGAGGTCTTATAGGCCTATAAATTGATTGTGTATATGATAGGAGCTCTACACAGACCTATAAATTGAATGTGTATGTAATATGAGGTTCGTACAGACCATGGTATAATAACAATATCATGTTTGCCTTGTCTACTATGTTTTAATGTATTCTGTTCATCGTGTTAGCATGCCTTTATAACTATATCATATTACATGATCATTATATTCCTTAATATGCATGTTGTTAGTATTCTGGAATTAGTATAGGTCTGCACAGACTCCATATCACAATGATCATAGTCCACACAAACATATAAGTCTTTTACATGTTTATTCTACTTTGTAGTCCTCACAGACTCCCTCTCACAAGGATCGTAGTCTACACAGACAATCGTCTTTGATTTTCTATCCTCACATGTATTTATATTTCTCACCATCTTTGTATGTTCTTTGTTTTGTGTTATTAATATCTTCTTTGAGTTGTATGCAAGTGACCCTTATCACTAGAGTAATAGTCCGGATAGACATATAACCCTTACGAGCAATGGTCTACACAGACATATTCCAGAGCCTCATAGAGTCTGCAAGGACCTAATGCCATATAGACGTGATCCATTTTATACTTTGGATTATTTTTTTTAGTTTTGTACTATTTATACTTAATTGCTTATTCTACGGTTATATTAGCTAGTAAATTACTTGTTTCACACGCTAAAACCTAACTTCACAGCAAAAGGTTTTCTACCTAATTAAATGGTGTTTTCCTTAACAAAAATGGATTTGTATTTTCTTAATCAAAAGTCATAATAATAAAATGTATTTTCTAAGGTAATCTCAAAAAGATGGGAGTTGGGCAATTACTACTAATTCTTATAGAATTATAGGTAGCTGTTAGGTCAAATAACAACTAATCAACAACTCACTTTCTTGATATACAATATCCTTGTCATATTTTTTAAATACTGCAATTTATTTTCTTTACATGAATATGTGACATAATTGCTTTAAATATAATGCATGCTTGCTTGAAAAGGGATTGATAAAAAATTACAATATAACAAAGACGGCATATTATTGAGGCATAAATAAGATTTGAATTTCGAACCTTTCTGGTATAGAAGATCAAAGGTCTTGGTGTAGAGCCCAAGTAGTGACTCCACAAACCACTTTCCTCATCGGTGAAAATATCATAATCTCTATAATGGCAACTTCACTAGGGAATGAGAATCTTAATTTGAAAGTGCCCAAATAATATGTTGTCCAAATATTCTAATTTTTATTAGTCTCATGCATTACACTCTTTTAAACAGTGTCCCTATTACCTTGGAATGGTGTTGTGAACCATGACCCCATTTTTGACTCAAAAATAGGGTAATGCTAGAATATCCATCACTCATAAGCCTTGTACCTTCAGGTATATAAAAAGGTGAACTAATCGGTCATTATTGTCCTTGATTGGAAAGACCTGTTAGGAGGGACCTCTACTTATGGGAGCCACTAAGCCTTTTAACTAAAGCCGTATGCCCATGTAGTTAAACTTAGCAACTTTCCCTAGGTTACATGACCTTAAGGGATTGCAATTGCATTACGATGGCTATGTTGGCCTATTAAATTTAACCTTATTTGAAGTGAGGGCAAGCCTATTATGCCTTTTATTTGCAATGAGCACAACCTAATTTCACCTCAAATGAGACTTAAATGTTATAGGCCACAATCCTTACTTACGCTTTAAATACGAGAGATCGTTGGGCCTAATTAAGCTCACATTCGAACCTATACATCCCCTAATGATGCTTAGGTAAGCCCACCTAGAAGGAATGACTAAGACCACATGCATGGGAGTAATAAGTTTAGAAGGCTTATTGCTTGTGTTTGTCCTTGTACATCTAACATGTATCCTTTTTATACATATAAGCATAATATTTCAATGTACGTATTACATAACATAAACTTTATAGACTTTTTGTTTTCTATGTACCATGTATATATCATGTTTTAATGCACATACATGACATGGCTTAAACCTTGAATACCATGTGTATCTCATGAATTTTTAACATTTTCATCTTAATATCTATGCATGATAAACATACTCATGAATTAAGTACGCCTCACACAAGCACATAATATATATCAAAGGTTGTCATCTCGTAAAGGATCATTAACTTCTAATATATCATACTATGTATCCATATTTATATCATTAATGCACACATAATCATATCGTGTATCATCTTAGATAAGTCATGCATCATCACTAACCCTCTATTTTGTAGCCACCATTGATCCATCTACAATTTACCAAAAAGAGTGACCATGCCTGGAGACAAACTAGCAATGAGGACTATGCTAAAATAATGCTTTTTAAGATATAAAGAAAAAGATGATGACTGCCATAACTAATGCACTATCAAGCATGAATGCCTAGCAAGAAGAGGGTTAAACTTCTTTTGCTGATAGGAGTAAGAAAAAGATGGTGGATGACTAGCTTTTTGATAAAGAAATACCCTTTATTAAGTCTACATATAATAAGGTTCCACCATTTAAATATGATAACAAGGATCCTATCAAAGAACTAAATGAAAAGCTAGAAGACATGAGTCACTTTGTGACCAGAGGCAAATATATCAACCTAAAAGACATTGATCTTAAGCCTAATCATGCCATGCCCTACAAATTCAAGATGCCAAATTTGAATAAGTTTGATGGCACTTTAAAGCTGAGTAATCATTTGAAGCAGTATGCAGTAGCCATAAGATTAATCAATCTATCAAAAGCAGAAATGGTGAGCTTGTTTACAATGTCCCTAACTGGGTAAGCCTAAGATTGGTACTATAGATTAGAAATGAAGATCAAAGTAAACTAGGAAGAATTGGCTCATGCATTCAATAAGCAATACACAAACAACACAACCATGGAAGTAACCCTCAAAGACTTACAATTGGTGTGCCAAAAACCTGACGAAACATTTTTTGAATATTTGGAATGATAGAGGAACAAGGTGCTCAAAATGAGAAACGATCCGAATGATATTGAGGTAATCAAGATTGTCATAAAAAATTGCTAATAGCTACATGAATGCTAGGCTCTCTACTAAAGGCATTACTATATGGGAATGACTCAAGGACATAGCTATTGATCTCAAAATAGCATTCTAGAATAGAGGATTCAAGAAGAATGGGAAACCTATCCATCAAGATGATGTTCAAAGCTAAGCAACTAATGTCAACATGGTTAGAAGTCACAAGTTCTCCAAATTAGGCAAATCCCTATCTTGGTGCTTAAATAAGCTTACAAAAGAAGGAAAACTACAACTATTATTGCCCAAGCCAAGGATTGATCCTCTTCCCTATAATCATAGATTTA
The DNA here is from genome assembly GCA_948208565.1 of Hura crepitans. Lineage (NCBI taxonomy): Eukaryota > Viridiplantae > Streptophyta > Magnoliopsida > Malpighiales > Euphorbiaceae > Hura > Hura crepitans. The sequence goes on from CANXYI010624383.1 coordinate 17,870, forward strand.
ATCTACATTGTGCTTACCATCAAGTGACTAGTCATCTCATAGATATGTGCACTACTCTCTGTCATGCAATTCAAGATCTTATTGATGCCAAGTAGATACTTAATCCAGAAGCTTAGAAGTTCCCTTTCCCTTTCCCTTTTTTTTAAAGTTTAGTTTAGTTATGTGCTTTTGTAATCTTTTTAATTCCTTTAAATAAAAATAATGAATTTATTTTTAGTTGTTTGTATAAATACATTTTGACTTTGAAAGGGGAAACTCCTGGATCACATCAACATTCAAAGCCTACAGATGAAAAGATGGATCAATGACTAATAGGCATCACTAGGAATTATGCATAGGTCATGCATCATGATACACATTTCATAGGAATAGTCTTTATCATGCATTGTGTCATAGGCCATTAGAATCATAGAAGCCTTTATCCATGCATCAACTCTATTACCAAGCATATGTAAATAGCTTCGTGCAACATGCAAACTTTATCCATATCCACATATGTACAACACTTAGGTATTACTAATATCTATCCACCATATGTCCACATGTAGTTGCAATATGCCTAGGCATATAATGTCCACATCACATACTGTTTTCACAACATTATTTTATCCTATAACTTCATGCATACTTGTTAGGCTTAGTCACGCATTATTCATCCATGTATCCACAATTGGTATACATAGACACATATCATTTATCATGTAGGCTTCATTCACTTTTGTACCATCTTACCCTTGCATAATGTAAACTTGACATACATCACATACATTTGACATGTGTTGCCAACATTTAATCTTAAAATCATCCATGTGTAACATAGCATCATTGATGCTTGAAACATGTATCATATTGCATTAACAAATGTATCACACTAACTATAAGGATAATCCTCCACTCATGCTTTTCAAAGGAAAAAACTTAACTCCTCAGCTTCTTTAGCAATCTTCACTACAAAAATGGCCACTAGACCTAAAACCAAAGGTGAAAGTCAATTTGTGACTAGAAGCATGTTTAACAATGTAATGGCAACATTAGAATGAAGAATGATAGCACTTATAGTAGAAAAGATGAAAAAGAAATTTGAAGTCTAACAACAATGCGCCTTGAAGAACCCAATGGGCATAACCTCAACCACAGGGCAAGTAATAACCAAAGAATCAAGCCAAGGATAATTCCCCATTGACTTACCTATCTGAATAAGTCTTTACCCACAATGCTTAAGGAATTGAAAGAAGAGAACATTCTCCAACCCTTAATACCTAACACTATTCCTTGCAATTTCCACCTAACCTTTGCCAAGACCTATATTGTGCTTATCATCAAAAGATTGGCCACCTAACTGACAATTACAAAGCCCTTTGTTGAGCTATCCAAGATCTTATAGACCATGGCATTATATCCTACCTTGAAGATCACTCATTACTAGACTTAACCAACATTCCTCATATCTTTGAAAAATAAGGCTCTCTCTTTCTAATATTTGGTTTGCCGCCTTATAAACCAACTACAAGATCCCACCAATCAAGGATATGGAAGGATCTAGTAAAGATGTGAAAACCGTATTTGTTTTCTTTTCTAGTTGTTTTCTTACTTTTATGTTAAAACAATTAAGCTTTAATAAAACATCATTTTAAGCATCTTTATACAATAATCATTGCATAGTATGGTACTCTTAAAAGTGAGTTGAGAGATTAAAAAAAAGAAGAAATAAAAAAAGAAATAAGAACAAAAAGAAAAAAAGAAGAAAAGAAGAAAAAGAGAAAAAGAAATAAACATAATCAGCTTAATACACATATGTTACAAACAATACATGATGGCTCATTATCACTACACACAATTTTGAAGCTCAAAACTTGATCTTTCCTTGTAAAGCATGAGAAATATCCCCGAATGTAAGATGAGAGAAAGGAAATAATCAGCTAGGGGCAACTACGCCTAAAAGAATGCCTTTTGTTCAAAGAGAAGTCCAAATTCAGTAGGCTCGAAACCTAAAGCATCAAATTTATTAAGTATCATCATTTTCAAAGCCTAAAAGTTTGTGGCAATCACACTAAAAAGCCGAACCTTTTTTCGGTTCTTGCCCACACAAAATCTAAAAGTTAGAAGGTGCTAAACTCCGAAAGCCTATAATAGTCAATAGATTTGCCTTAAGCAATTGAGCATTCCCTTTTCAACTGTTTGTGGCCTGGGTCAATCAATCAAGAACATGAGCCTAGGTAAAAGTTAGGGAAATTAAAGAGAAATAGTTAATTAGAAAATCCTCGAGATTGACTAATAATAGGGATATCATTAATGCAGTACTTGAAAAGGTCAAAAGAATGACATTCTAATCACAAAAATTACAGATGCTGGGGGCATAAAAGTCTACACTCACAATGAACCACTTGGTAAGAGCTCTAAAACATATTAAGCCACCTTAAAAGGTCCAAATCCAAATTTAGTTTATTAGGCATAGCATTATCATATTCTAAGCAATAACAAAATATGGATAAGCTAAATGAAAAGAAAAACCTCACTAGATTAAAAACTTACGAAAGGTGATCTAGGCAAAAATTAAAGTTCACAAGAAAATGTTCAGTTGGAAAATCTTCGGACCAACGAATAATAAGAGTACCATGCTGTGTGCACATTCATCTTACTCATTCATCATAATCATTCACTCTTTAGCCACACATGCTTAAATGCCCTCTATGGAAAATTGACATTTCACTAAAGCCTTAGCCTTACCATTATAACTTGACCTCTTTATTCAAGAGACATCTTATTCTCATTAGCCTAACCTAGCCCATAACTTCACTCTTTTCTCAAACCCAACCTTTTCCTATGATAAGTCTGAAAGGAAAATGATCCTAATAACAAAACATGTACTAACACATGTATTTAAGAAACATGGTCACACATACATCACAAATAATGAGTATACTCACTCACACTCATTTAGACATCCATTTTAGGAAAAAGTATCCATTTTTCCTATTCGTACATTTTCGTTCATACATCCCTCATAGAAAAACATTTATTTGCAGTAGAAGAAGATGTATCCATTGTTCAATATTCATCAGCTTTCATCTGCCTTCACTATTCATTCATCATGAGTAAAAATACATTCATCATGAGTAAAAATACATTCATCGTACATATGTATTTATCACTCATCAATTATAAGAGTCGGTTCATTCATTTAAATGTCATAGTCATGTCTTATAGTCATCTACCATTCATTCAAATCCTATATTCATTTAGGAGAAAATAAGCAAAACATATGCATCACTACAAGAAATACATCATTCACCACTCAGTCAAAAATATACATTACTGTATTCCTTTATTTAGGAAAGATTAATAATCATTTCATTCATTACCAAATTCATACTCCCACACTTATCCAAGTAAAAAAAATAGTCAAAAGAGTCATAGTCACCTACTTACATTAATCACCCTAGAATCATTTCATTCACCATATGTCATTCACGACCCTTATGATTTCATGCTCATCCATAGGGTAGAGTGTATTCACTCATTAAAGTCATCTCATACATCTAAGATAGCATAGAATACATTCATTCATCTAAAAACCAATCACCAAATGCTTTTCTAGATTTGAATATGTATCAATTCATTCATCCAACATTAGCCATACAATCATTAGGTTTACACACATAAGCATTTCATTAGACATTAGTCACAAAAAAAAACAAATAGTATGCATATGCATAATTGAGAATAGAGTCACATTGTCTTAATAAAACTTATCCATGTAAGGTACTACATTCATTCATGCATGCTCACATGCATTAACCATATGCCTAAATATTTCTAAACTTATGCATCAGTCATGCACTTACATCACACATAACACATATGCGTATGATGTCCTTAATGCCATATATGGTTCAAACTATTGCTTAAGACCTATCACAAAATTTGGTTTAGTCCACAATATCATATTATTTAGGCCTATCACCAGATTTGGTCTGATCAACATCTTCAGACCTATCACTAGATTCAGTTCGATTAGTATCTCTATACCCATCACCAGATTCAATATGGCTAGCATATTCAGAGCTATCACTAAATTCGATTCGGTCAAAATCTCTAGACTCATCACCATATTTTGATTAGTCAGTATACTCAGACCTATCACTAGATTTGGTTCGGTTAAGAATTTTAAACTCATTACCATATTCGATTTAATCCATCTATAACTTACCAACTTGAAGGCAAATAGGCACCTATATTCAATGTACTTTATCTTCACCTAGAGGCGAACAAGCACCCGTATTTGGTGTATTTTCTTTAGTTCAATATGTTAAAATTCATTTGAAGGCAAACAAGCACCAACATTCAGTATAGTTTTCTTTAGCTTAAAATTAAATCATCTGAAGGTGAACATGCATGTAAAACCCCTTACCCATTTCTACCTAAAACAGGCAAGAAGTACTACTTCCCGCTGAGGTCACCCATCTTAAGATTTTCTCAAGGGCCTTTCATTTAACTTTTACCCAACTTTGACCAGGTTTGACCAAACGTAGCCTTAAGCCCATTTTGATTATTTATTCCTTAATTACTATATAATTTGGTTCGTTAAAATCCCTATCGGGCACTATCAAACATTTATAAAAATTTAGGCAGCATAACGGCTGCCTTGGTAGCTAAACCGATTTTAACCTATAAGGAAAAGCACTTCAAATTCATTTGATAGCCTTATCCCCCCTTATGGACCCTCTAGTCCTTCAAATGACAATCAATAGCATCAACTAAATACTTAGTATACTAATCATAAGGTCGTAGACCTATCAACACACAAACATATAGAAACAGTTATATATATTGGCACATAAAACTATATATACATTCCATATCCCATATTATCTATATATACATGAGTGCAACTCTATGTACAAAAGCCAAAAAGAAAACAAAATAGTACTAATAGACCCTATAGCAGCTACACTATAGATGGCGTCTAATGATTGTCCGTTTTCTATCTACTACCTAGGCATCGAAACACCAACATGCTGAGTATGACACTTAGAGGTGGATTAAACTAAATATATTATGTTAAATCATGCAAACATGCACTATGTAATGTTCCTTACATAATAAGTATTTTCTATAGCTCTAAATCCATTAATTTCTTTCTTCTAGTTTACTTACCTCTTAATCTTAGCTTTCTTATCAATTACTTCCATTTATTAACTTTATAGGCCCATTCTAAATAGAGTATGCTTTAAGAAATTGGATAGCTAGATGCGTCCTGTGAAGTGGCCCACTTTTAGGGTTTATGTAACTGCACCTACCTTCCCCGATACTAAGGGACCTATAGCAAATAGTGGAGACATGTCCATAGACTAACCCCCAGTACCTGCACCTCATAGCAATAAGCACCAATAGTGGATACTCAGGGACACGTCCATAGACCAATGCTAATCCATAATAAAACCCTATAGTATAGTGGCTCATCACAGAACCTAGGCGGCTGCACCCACCATAACTAATACCTGGCAGTGGGTCCTAGAAGGATCGACTACCTAGTAGCTGCTCTGTCCTTAGTTGATTGGTTAACCTATTCAGTGGGTGTCTAACTGATGGGCCATTTACCATTTTAGACTATTGTTATTATTATTATTTCACCATTACACTGCATCTTATGACAATATTACACAATACACTGTAACTTTGCCTGCGATCGCAAAGTTACTATTCATTTGGTCACTTTCTGCAACTGACACTATTCATTTGGTCATTTTTGCCTTTTATGCTTTTCATTACTTATGTTGTCCAAGTTCTATTTCCATTAATTCCTTATCCCATTATTCCTATTTTCCATACCTATGCTAAAGCTCACTATTTTGCTAGGTTCTTGTCACATATTCCTATTCTAATATATTGCAATTCTATGCCTTATAATGTACTCATTTTTAAGCCACTTTAGTTGTGATTACCACATTAAATTTACACACCAAATACATCAAATACTTAACTATACATGCTATATCCCTTTTGACACAAAATTCGGACACCATGAGCACACACCTATACTCATGAAATCTTTCACAATTAAATTTACAAATCTTACTAATTTAATGCCAAATATACTATTATAATGTCCATTTGCCTAATTACATACATATGCACCATTTTATCATGTTTCTATACAAATTCACACATAAAACTCAATCAATCAAACTTGACATAATAAATTTGAATTAATCCACATACCTAAGGTGTATCCACACCTCTTTCTCCACCACTTTGCCTTTAAATGCCTTGCTCTCTCTCACTTGAAGTATGCACCCCTAACATACACCAATTTGAGCTTAGAAAAATTCTAAAAAATCACCTATAACTCCAAATTAAATTCTAAAACCATAGTAACTCTTAGAATTGCCTAAGCTACCTATATCAAAAATAAAAAAAAATGAGATTGAAAGATTTTTGCTTACTTTGTGCACTATTCACCCCCAGTGGTGAATTATGCAATTTCAAGCTCTTTTCTTCACTTTCTTGGTAAAATTGAAATCTTTAGATGATGGAGGTTCTAATTCTATAAATTTTTTTATGAAATGGAGTGAGATTTAGGAGAGAGAAAATGACAAAAATGGTGGCTTTCTTCCTTGAATGGCATCAACTGTGGTGTTTTGGAGGGGAGGAAGATGACTTGCACATGTGTGGGCTAAATACACAGGTATAATTACTTATATTTGATGGCCTAGATCCATTTAATTGGGCCAAATAGGTCTCAATTATTTTATGCATATATTATGTTACTTTT
>CANXYI010624388.1:0-16502 GCA_948208565.1 Hura crepitans
CATACAATTATTTTTCCCTAAGAATCTATAATACCACTTGGAGATTCTGTTCATGCTCTTCCTAGTTTCTGGAGTACACCAGGATGTCATCTATGAACACCACTATGAACATATCCAAATATGGCTAAAACACCCTATTTATGAGATCCATGAAAGCTGCTAGAGTATTAATGAGCCCAAATGGCATCACTAGAAACTTATAGTGCCTATACTGAGTTCTAAAAGTAGTCTTAGGTATATCAACCTCTTTATTTCTCAACTGATGGTACCTAAATCTCAAATCAATCTTAAAAAACATTCCTAGCCCTCTGAACTGGTCAAAAAGGTTATCTATTCTAGGCAAAGGGTATTTGTTCTTCACTGTCATTCTGTTCAGCTGCCTATAATCGATGTATAGCCTGAGTCACCCATCCTTTTTCTTTATATACAATACAGAGGCTCCCTAAGGTGATACACTAGGTTAGATAAACCCTTTCTCTAACAACTATTGCAATTGAACTTTCAACTCCTTCAACTCCACAAGTGCCATTCTATAGGGAGCAATAGAGATTAGAGCTGTTCCAAGGCATACTTCAATTTTAAAGTCAAGCTCTTTCTGAGGTAGCAACCTTGGCAGCTCTTTAGGGAAAACATCAAGGAATTCAGATACAATAGGAATGTGTTCAAGCTCAGAGTTAAAAATATTTGTGTTGATCACATAGGCTAGGTAGGCTTCATAACCTTTCTAGAGAAGTTTCTTGGCCTTAACAATAGAAAGAAGTTTATTTAATAGACATCTCTTAGAATTTATTCTCACTGTCATCCCTCTACAGTTCGGAGGTTAGTTTCTTATGTCTATAATAAATAATGGATGTTCAGTCAACCAGTCCATTACCAATATCACATCAAACTCATTAAAGGGTAGTTGAATCAAATTAGTTAAAAAACTATGCCCCTAAATCACTAAATAACATTGTCTATATATTCTGTTCACCATAACAATCTATCCTATAGGATTGCTAACCCTAATATTAACATCAACATGCTTAGGTTTTAATCCTCTATTATGTGCTTATTCTGTGCATACATAGGAATGTATAGAACTAGGATTAATTAAAGCTAAAATTGAAGCATCAAATAAGTAAAAAGTACCAGTAATCACATCGGGTGCTACGGCCTCTTCCCTTGCCCTCATAGCATACTGCCTTGCTGGAGCATGAACTTCTAATCTAGTACCCTGACTTGCATTAAATGGCTCACCTTTATTTTTCCTCTAACCTTTGTTCTGTGGTGTAATATTAGAGGTCTAAGTCTAACTACCCCCTATTGGGCTTTAAGGACAATCTTTTTAAAGTGATCATGAGACCCATACTGGAAACATTCCTCCCATCTGTCTGTTCTATACTGGCCCTAGTGCCTTCTCTGACAAGTAGCACATATGGGAGGTCCACCTTTATTGCCCTCTGAACTAGAGACACTACCTACTTGATGAGGTAAATAAGTTCTCACATTCAATGCTTATTTTGACCTTTGGGTTTGTGTCTATCTCGACCTCAGGTATCCTATCTATTGCTGAGGCCTAATCTGAGACTCTACTGTGATTGAACTTTTCTCCTCTTCTTCTAATCTCCTGATGTAGCATTAGATTGCCCTACAGTAAATTGCCTCTTCTTTTGGAACATGTCCTTCCTTTCCTGCATCATTTCCTCTATGTCATATGTTGTGGACACTAGTATAGCAAAGTCTTTTACTCTCACATAGGATACTTGCATTCACAGCTCCATGCTTAGCCCTACCAAAAACCTCTTACACTTTTCTTCCTTATTAGGAATGAATTCCTCCGCATATTTTAGAAGTCTAGTAAAGTCCTTCTCATATTTTGACACTGACCTCTTCCCTATTTCAAGTCTAGAAATTCTTATCTCTTTTTTTCCTTATAGGAGTCTAGTATATATTTCTTTCTGAACTCCTTCAAAAAAATTCACAAGTTAACTCTGCTGGTGTCTTCCTTCTCTTGGTATTATTCCACTAATTATTAGCTTCTTCCTATAAGAGGTAGGTAGCACACTGCAAATTATCAACCTCAGTGCAATTTACCTGTTCTAAGACTTTGAGGGTTCTATCTAGCCAGTATTAAGCTCTGGTAGCATCATCTCCTCTCTTTCCTAGGAAATCAACTACTCCTAGCTTCCTCAATCTCTCTAAAGGGCTTTTTTTATAGAATAATTGGTGATGGAGGTGGTACTATTATAGGAAGAGGCGGAGGTAGAGTAGCAGCAGTGGAAGTGTGTCGAAGTAAGTTTACTATCTACTGTAGTAGGGCTGGTGATACTTCCACCTGCTGTGGACTAGGTCTTGGTGGTTGGTGCTACTATGCAACATCACTAGATTTAGGTATAGATGCATTACCTACCCCTTAAATTGTAGTGGGGGCAAAACTAGCCACCTCTTTAGGCCCTCTTTTAAGTGTCTATTCAACAATCAGCTTACTGCAAAATAACTTATTAGCCTTAGACAATATAACAGTTTAGAGGAATTAAAACTTAACATTATCATCCATGTACTCTACTAAGGAATATTTAAACCTAGGCTCTGATACCACTAAATCTAACATCCCTTACTGGATCCCTTCGAAGACCCTATAGGTGGTGCACCTACTTTTGTCTAAAACATACACCCTTGTTAGTCACACTTATTTATCATATCACCTTACTTATGGTTTATAACTTGTCATGGTTTAGTTATGATAACAGGCCAATTTAGATGATTTTGGGTCATTCTTAAATATTAGAAATTTTGGCAGCATAGTGGCCATTCGGGTCCTATGCTAATTTTTTATCAGACCCATTTAACACTTCTATAACTAATCCACTGCACTTGGACCCATCTGGTCCCCTATATTCATCCTAACATCAGCCTAAGCACACAACATACGCAGACCTCATGCCAAAAATAAATTAGGCATACATATCCATATAGAGCCTTAAGTTCACATAATTCATGACAAGTCATGTATATATATACAACCATACATTCATCACACTCACATATATATACATACTCCACTTACATTCATCGGCAATAAGTAATTAACTTACATTACATGTCCACAATTTAGATATAGTATCACTTCACCTCTACCTATGTATATGGATGATAAACTATGCCATAATTACATTAACTTCTCTGGAGTCCTCTGAATTATTGTCCTTGTGTTCTACTTGGCAAGTTCGTGCTACTGTTTACTTGTGCACCAAAAGAGGTACGCTGAGTATAGGATATACACAGTGGTGAACTTAAGTAGTTTAATCATGATATGCTATTATTAGCTTTCCTGTACAGTTTAAGGTATAAATTACTTAACTAAATGCCTTAATTATTCATTAAAATGCCAAATTACTAATATGCCCCTATGATATTTTAATGCCTGAAATATATGTTTATAATTTCAATAAATCATTTGGAACTACTTTTACCATTGTAAATAAGCATGCCTTCCAGACATTTTATCATTCACTTGTATGTGGAAAATTTACTAGATTATCCTTCCTATTATCCTCTTATTATTTGCTAAGGAAACCCTTTAATTAAATCTCAAGACTTCATACATAATGCTTAATCCATTTATTAATTAATTTATTTCATTGGCCCGACTAGAGAGGCAACACTTTAAGACATTAGATCTAGAGGGAAATATTTAGTGCAATGGTCCTCATTTTGGACCTATGTCACTGCACTAGCTTGTGTGCGATAATGAAGATCATCCATAGCCTCTCTAGCACAATAAAATACTATGTGACATAATGGAGATAAGCTTATGGGCCTCCCCAGCCACAATTAATTATGCATATCTAGGTGACATAATGGAGATTAATCAATAGACCTCTCCAACACCAATAAAATTCTCTCAAAGACTAGGTAACATAATAGAGATCAGTTCGTGGGCCTCTTTAGTCACTAGAAAAACTAGCAGCTGCAAAAACCTAAGTTGACCGGTCAACCCATCTAGTGGGTGTCTAACCAATGGGTCAAATTACTTAATTTTAATGTAATTTATTGACAAAAAACATTCTTATAATATTTAGATCCCAAAAATAGACAATTAGAATTTTTATCAAATACTTTAAAATATTATTTAGACTAGTACAACCACTTTTTGAGTCTACCGAGTAAAAATCTCAGAAAACTTTTAGCTTTTACTTTCTAAATTAAACTATCTTATCTCCTAAATTTTTATGGAATTTTTACTTAAGAAAAACAATTTTTTCTTGTCTAGTGACATTTTTGGTTTAGGTAGGGGTCAACTGGACAGTTATAGGTCATTGCGACCATCTTTAAAACCAAACTTCTAGGATTATTTTAAGTCTAAATCTAACTCAATTTTTCAAGGTTCTTTTCAAGCTTGTTTTCCTAGGCATAGGGCCAACTATATTGGGCCAAGTCCATGGCCAATTTATGGGCATTCAAGCCCCTGAACTAGGCTAATTCCATGGCCAATTATAGGTTCCATTACTAGCCTTTCAAAGGCATACTTAAAATTCTTTTTTATGCCATTATTTCATACTAGACTTTTTAATCTAACTCAATGCTTCCCTTACTCCTTTCAAAGCTTAATTTTATGTGTAAATCATTGGAATCCTACACTTTATATTTGACTAATTCCCTAACCACATTAAATATAATAACAAGCTACAATAATATGTTTAATAGCATTAGCAAAGTTAAATCACTAATAAACCACTATACCAATTGTCTTAGGTAGTTGAAAATGATAAGCCAAATTTCTATTCCTTAAACCTAATTACTTATTTTTACATGCAATAAACCCAATTACACACAAACACACCTTAACTTAACCTAATTCACCAAGGCACACACAACATTTGGTCAAATAACTCACGGGTACACACACATGAACATATTCCATTGCATTTTCTTTGCCCAAATTCACCTTTTACTTGCACCTAACATGCCAATTACCCGCCTAATTCCACATAGGTAGCAAGAGTTTCAAATCACCATGAATAGCCACAATTCCAGCAAGTAAATGAAGGAGACCACACACTTACTCATAATAACAAGCTGAATTCTAGCAAAGACTCAAGAAAATTAATATTTTTAAGGCTGTAATCATTCTCAATTATGATTTTCTATCCCCCTAAGTGAAGATGAACTACCCCGTACTCTCAAAATCATGAGGAAAAGCTAAAGTCCACATATCTTAGAAGAAAGGTTGAAAATTCCTCAAGCACACCCATTGGGCAGCCTACCACGATAGTCTCCCCTCCCTTTCGTGAGCTCCAATTTGGCCTTTAATGGCCACTAATGCCTCAAATACAATCATACACAAGTCTTAGGTACCTCTTAGCATAATTTAGTAGCCAAAAAGAAGGAGGGAAAGGGAGGAAATTCTCAAAACTGACCTTACTCTCCCTATTCTAGACAGTCTAAAATTTATCTCCTTGAATTTTATCTCACAATTGGCTACTGCTTTTGACATGCTTCTTATTCTTAGTGATGCCTGACATACAGAAGGATTTTTAAGGACTAGAATTTTCCCAAATGGTGGTCGGAGGAGAAAGTTAGGGTGATTTTGGTAGAGGTGTGGTGTCGGTAGGAGGCTGGAAAGGGGAAAGAAATGGCTTTAACTCAAACAAGTGGATTTCCACTTGTCTTTAGCCCCAATTCCATTTGGTAGCCTGCATGGCCATTTGGGATGGTGGGGGCCTAACTTGCCATGTCATAAGTGGTCCTGAACATTCCTGAGTTATCCAAAATTTTTGGAAACTTCAAAATTCGTAAAAATTAGCTCGGACCTTAGAAAATTATGTTATTCATTTTAAAATTCGTATTTTAATTCTTTTTAGCTACCCATAAATTTTCGTGGCCAGATTCCATCGATAGGATAGTTTTTGAACTGCCTCGATTTGTATTCCAAGCTTGAAAATTTTGAGAATTTGCAAACGACCTCCGATTTCAAAAATTCTTTCACCGATGGACTCAGTGGAATTTTTAAGCTTCAAGGTCCACTATTTTTGGGTCCTTTTGGGCACCTTTTTGGGTCAGTCCTAGTGCTAAATTTTTTATTGCTTAGATACATTCCTTATTGTTTAATTTGAATTAGTTGTTCTGCTAAATTTTTTTATTTTGCCTTTTTCATCATTTTAAAGCCCCTTGAAGTTTCATAGCCAATGACACTACCTTGGTCCACATGCAATTGACCTAACAACCTCTACGCACATCTCAGGCCCTATGGCACTATTCATAGAGCTTTAGATTGTGGGCATTACACTTTTCTTGTAGCTTCTCTTCTATGTCATAAGCTGCAGCTACTAACTCTAAGAAATCTCTATTCTTTAGAGTCGAGATCTACATCTTTAGCTCTACATTATGGCCCTTCTCGAACCTTTTACACTTCTACTGATCAGTGGGAATAAACTCCACTGCATACCTACTCAAGTGATAGAAGTCCTTCTCATTCTCCAAAGCTGATCTCCTCCCTTGCTTCAAATCAAAGAATTCCTACCTATTCTTGTCTTTATAAGACTCAAAAATATATCTCTTTCAAAATTCCTTCAGAAAGAACTCTCATTTGATGTCAGCTACTACCTCCCTCTTCCTTAAAGTATCCCACTAGTGGAAACACAGTAAAAAGGTGGAGCACTTCAGACACTCCTCCTTAGAACACTCTAACTGCTCTAAAATCCTGGCAGTCTGCTCTAGCTAGTATTCTACCCTCGCTGTGTCATCCTCCTTTGCACTTATGAAGTCCACTACTCCCATCTTCTTTACCCTCTCTAGGTAGGTCTTTTGCAATGCTGGGGGAGCTGTTGGACATAGAAGAGGTGTATTAAGAATCAAAGCTAGTGGTAGTGGTGGTGGAGGTGCTATAGTATGTCTCAGCAACTCTATTATTTGCTACAATAGTGCTGGGGAAGCTTGAGTCTGAGGCTATGGCTGAGGTGGCAGTTGGTGAGCAACATCAATGGGCTTTAGAGTGGCTGCACTCACCTCTGGGCCATGTGGGGTGGTAAGATCTTGATTGACCACCTCTTCCCCTCAATCTAGTAGGGTCCGCTCACTCATCATCTTTACAACTATACAAAAGCAATTATTAGCTTTAGGCAGTGTAGCTTGACCCAAAACAAAACCCTAGACTCATGCACTCATGTATAGGATGCTTAAAAATGCCTAAACCTGCTCTAATACCACCAAATGTAACACCCTCTGCCCATTCTAGAAGGAAACAAGCAAAGTGTGCTACTTCCCATGAGATCGCCCATCCTTGGATTTCTTTAGGGACCATTCATTTAGCACTTGCTCAACTTTGATCATACTTGACATAACCTAACCTTTTTGTGTTTTTATCTAATTAATCTATCATTATTGCCTATTTTAGACTGTTAGAATATCATATTATGACTATTAACTATTCATGATGAATCGGGCAGCATAACGGCCACTCAAGTGAAAAAACCAAAATATTTCTACAAGAAAAACACTTCTAAAACAACTTCTAACCCAAATTTCACTCCTGGACCCTTCTGGTCCCCTAAAACAATATCAAATATCACATAACAAAACATAGGGTCTTAAACCCACAGACACACAGATATGAATATACATTATATATATATAAGACCTAGTTTATACAATCATACTATGTTACTAACTCAAAGTTTTATACCTTACATACATCACCCATATTATATCTCCTATACATGAGTGCTTATCTACATCAAACCAAAAGAGAGACAAAAAGATACCCAGAGGACTCTGAAGTAGCTACACTGGTGTTGATTGAAGCTGATCGACCCTAAATCTATAGCCTAGGCATCGAAACATCGACACGCTAAGTATAAACTTAGTGGTGGGATAGATAAAATAAAGTATGTCACAATGCAAGCACACATATGCATCATGCAACACATCAGCCTAGATGCCACTTACCCTATTCAATTATGTTCAATTCTTTTATTAAGTCAAAGTCTACATATTTATAGTCCAGGATTAAGTTCATTACAATTTAGGGCTATAACAGATAGATAGCACTTTAAGACACTGGATAACAAGAACTATCCTATGCAGTGGCCCATATTTTGGACCTCAGTAACTATACCTACCTCACCCGATAGTAGGGATCAATCAGTACACCTTCTAACACTAGACTGATAGATAGTAGGGATCAATTCATAGACTTCCCAATATCTATAAATGGGATAATAGGGATCAGCATCATGGGACCTCCCAATACCATGAATCATATCTCCAAACATCATAGGTGGATAGCATGGATCAGCCCCATAGGACCTCCAAATATCCACTGACTTTAAACGGGTAGCAAGGATCAGCTCGAGTGGACCTCCCAATACTCAAGTGTAGGGTTCATCTCAAAACCTCAACAGCTGCACCTGCCACATCTAACAGACAATAGTGGCCGCAGGAGGACCAAATTACCTAGTAGTTGCTAACTCCCTAGTTGACTGGTCAAACCATCTAGTAGGTGCCTAATTGATGGGCAAATTACTATACAAGGTTGTTATTCTCACTTTTACCACTTCTTATGCTATTATGTCACTATATCATACAATATGCCATGTTGCACACACAATGTCATATTTTGCCTATTGTCGCAAAATCACTATTCATTTGGTCAGTTTACGAGAATGCTACTATTCATTTGGTCAATTTTACATTTTTGTCTTTCCTATTGTCCAATATACCTATCCAATTTCCATGATCTTCCTAACATTCTTTCACATGATATCACATACACCATATCTCATAGCCATACCATTAATGGCATACACATAACCACCATTTTGTTACTCCTTAACTAAATACCCATACCATGTTCAACTATACCATTATTTGCCTATTTTTCATACCATACATGCCAATGTTATTACCATTTGTCCAAGCATGTCTACTACACCACAATTACTTTGTAAATGCCATACTTACATGCCAACTACATCATTACACATGCCAAACCACTGACACACACCATGCGGCCATAATGCACACATGCACACACATATAAAATCCTCCCTAAATTATCATGCAAAACTTATTATTTTGAGTTCATTAACATTACTAGAACATCATTTTACCTTAATGTTATGCTTAACACCATGAACATGAACTTCCATACACCAAACATGCATATTTTTATGGCAAATCATATGACATACTAAATTAAAGTCTATTCCACATACCTAGGGTGTGAAAACACCCTTTTCCCCACCACTTGAAGGCTTGAATCCTTATTCTACTTCAATGGTCTCTTTGGTATCTAAACATACACATTTTGACCTTAGAAAAATTCCTAAAAATCCTACATAACTCCAAATAGAAATCTAAGACTATGGCTATTCTTAAGATACCCTAACCTACCTAAAAAAATGAAAAGTGGATTAAAAACACTTACTCAAGAAATTGGCACTATTCACTAAAGTATGAGATCTCTCTTTTTTAGGCTCTGTTTCCAATTTCTACTAGAAAATTTAGCTTTTAGACACTGTGGAGGTCAAGATTCATGTAATTTGTGTGAATTTTGGTGGAGAGGAGAGAGAAAATGAAGGAAAAATAATAGAAGAGAGAGAAGGGTGGAATCAGATTTTTGGGGTTTAAAGGAGAAAGATGATATTTTAGCACATGTGGCCTATGCACATGTGTGAGCCCTTATATAAGAGTAGGTGGGTGGCCCCGATCGCGACATGTGGCGATTCGACAGCTCGTATTCTCCCGATACCTTTCTAAACTTTAGAAATTCATAGAAAATTCTTTAGACCTATAAAAATTCTCATTTCAATTTTAAAAAACCTTAATTAGTGTCACTAAGGCTCATGTAAAATTTCAAGTCAAAATTCCACAGTTGACTTTTTGATACTATTCACCTGCTAGAATAAAATATTTAGAAAAAATATCAAATGACCTCAAAAAATTAAAATTCCTTCTCCATCATACTCAGTGGAATTTTTAAGGTTTAGGGTATAGTATTTGGGGGTCCATTCGGCACATTCCAGGGCTATCCTAGCATAAACTCATTTTATCTCTTCATACATTAGTTCTTGGCCCGAAATGATTTATTGGTTCTACTAAATTTTTAAATTCATTCAGTTTACCCATTTTTAGGCCTGTCAAAGTTTTATGACTGATACAACCCTTTCTAGCCTCATGGTGATGCCTCATACCGTAGGGAACATCACTTGAGCCCAGAAAGGTACTGGTCATAGAACTCTGACCTAGGGGCATTACATTAAGTTTAGTAAATGTGAGTTTTGGTTGAAAAAGGTAGCCTTCTTGGGTCAAATTACCTCAGTTGAGGGTACTGGAGTGGACCCGAGCAAAGTTAAAGCTGTGCTAGAGTGGAATCCTCTTAGGAATATGACTGAGATACAGAGTTTCTTAGGATTGGCAAAATACTATGAGAGGTTTGTAAAAGGTTTCTCAGTGATTGCTGCTCCACTAACATGGTTGATAAGAAAAGATATGAAGTTCGAGTGGGATGATAAGTGTTAAGCTAGTTTTGACAAATTAAAGTGGATGTTGATAGAGGCTCCTATTCTTACTTAGCCAGAATAAGGGAAGGAGTTTGTGATATATAGTAATGCTTCACACAATGGATTGGGTTGTGTATTAATGCAGGAAGGCAAGGTGGTTGCATATGCCTCCAAGCAATTAAAGCCTCATGAGAAGAACTATCCCACACATAATTTGGAATCAGTGGCGATTGTGTTTGCATTGAAGGTGTAAAGACATTACTTGTATGGAGAGAAGTGTTATATCTACACAGACCATAAAAAGCCTAAAGTATTTACCTATACAGAGGGATTTGAACTTGAGAAGTGGTGATGGATGGAGTTAATCAAGGACTATGATTGCTTGATTAACTACTATCTAGGGAAGGCGAATGTAGTTACAGATGCCTTGAGCAGAAAGCTTATTGCCACCTTGAAGCTTATGCAAGCTAGAGTAGAGTACACAGCAAAGAATGCAATTTTGGTTGAACTGCAAGTTAAAGCTAACTTTAGGCAGTAGATAAAGGAAGCTTAAATGAGAGATGAATAGATGTTGCAAACCATGAGTAAAGTTAAAGAGGGGAAGGTGATAGGATTTGAGTTAAGTGAAGGTGGAATCCTATACTACCAAGACAGGCTATGTATGCTAGACATTGACGAATTGAGAGTGCATATCTTTAAAGGAAGCTCATGAAGCTCCATATTCTATACACCCAAGAAGCACAGAAATGTACCTTGGGTTGAAACACCATTATTGGTGGCTAGGAATGAAGTAAGAGGTAGTAGAATATAGGGCTCGATGCTCAACATGTTAGCAAGTGAAGGCAGAACACCAAGTCCTTCTGGATTGTTACATCTAATAGGAATTCTAGAATGGAAATGGAAAAAGGTCACTATGGATTTTGTCATAGGATTGCCACTAACTAGAAGTAAGTGTGATGCAATATGGGTGATTGTAGACATATTAACAAATATAGCCCACTTCATACCAATGTGGATGGATTATTCTTTAGAAAAGCTGGCTAATTTGTATATTGATGAAATCATGCAACTACTCGGAGTGCCAATTGCCATAATCTCATATCGAGACTCGAGATTTACTTCTAGATTTTGGAAGAAGTTACTGGAGGCATTGGGTACTTGATTGACATATAGCATGGCATTTCATCCTTAGATGGATGGACAATTGGAATGGGTGATACAAGTTTTAGAAAATATGTTATGTAGTTATGCAATAGAGTTTGGAGGCAACTAGGATCAATACTTGTCATTGGCTAAGTTTGTGTGCAACAACAGCCACTAGGGCAGCTTAGGAATGGCACCTTATAAGCTTTGTATAGTAGAAGGTGTAGGACTCCTCTTTGTTAGAGTGAAATAGGAGAAAACAAGATTGTTGGATTTGATTTGATTAGAGATACTGAGGAGAAAGTCAAGATTATAAAAGAGAGATTGAAAGCTGCCTCAAATTGACAGAAATTATATGCTGATTTAGAAAGGCAAGGCATCGAGTATAAGGTCGGTGATCGAGTGTTCTTGAAAGTGTCACCCTAGAAGAAGATGCTTAGATTTGGCAAGAAAGGGAAACTCAATCCCAAATTCATTAGACCCTATGAGGTCATAGAAAGAGTGGGACCATTGGCATATAGATTAACATTGCCACTTGAGATGCAGCAGGTATATAATGTCTTTCAGGTATCGATGTTGAGGCAATATAGATCAAATTTTTCGTACGTGATAACTATCGAGAAGATTCAAGTACAGTCAGATTTGAAATATGAAGAGGAACCACTGCAGATTCTGGCAAAGGAAGTGAAGCAACTGAGGAACAAGTTTGTCCCCTTTGTAAAGGTGTTATGGAGGCATCACAATGTGACAGAGGCCACGTGGGAAAGCGAGGAACAGATATGGATGCAGTATCCCCGCCTTTTCATCATAAGTAATTTCGAGGATGAAATTTCTTAAGAGGGGAAGGATTGTAATGCTTGTAAGTCAGAGTTCTATGAACAATACCTTTTGGGCCCGAGTGATGTTCCCTACAGTGTGGGCATCACCACGAGGCCAGAAAGGGGCGTATTGGTCATAAAACTTTGATGAGCCTAAAAAGTGGATAAAATGAATGAATTTAAAAATTTAGCAGAACCAATAAATCATTTCAAATCAAGAACTAGTGTATGAGGAGATAAAATGAGTTTGTGCAGGGACAGCTCCGAGATGTGCCCATACGGACCCAAAAATACCATATCTTGAATCTTAAAAATTCCAATGAGTATAATGAGATCGTTTGATATTTTTTCTAAATATTTTATTCTAGCAGGTGAATAGTGTCAATAAGTCAACGATGGAATTTTGACTTGAAATTTTATGTGGCCTTTAGTGACACTAATTGAGGATTTTTAAAACTAAAATGAGTATTTTTAGAGGTCTAGAGAATTTTTTATGAATTTTTGAAGTTTAAAAAGGTATCGAGAGAAAACGAGCCATCAGATCGCCACGTGTCATGATCAGGGCCACCCACCTACCCCTATATAAGGGCCCACACATGTGCACAGGTCACATGTGTGAAAGCTTCATCTTCCACCTCTTGGAACCCTAAAACCTGACGCCATTTTCTCTCTCTTCCCATTCTTTTTTCTTCATTTTCTCTCTCCTCTCTCCATCAAATTTCACATAAATTATATGAATCTTAACCTCCATAATCCCTAAAAGCTAAATACTCTAACAAAAACTAAAAACAAAAGCTAGAAAGAGAGATATAACACTTTAGTGAATAGTACCAAATTCTTATGTAAGTGTTTTTAATTCAATTTTTATTTTTGTTTTAGATAGGTTAAGGTATCCTAAGAATAGTTATGGTCTTAGATTTCTATTTGGAGTTGTGTAAGATTTTTGAAAATTTTTCTAAGATAAAAATGTGTATGTTTAGGTACCAAAGAAGCCATTAAAGGAGACCAAGGTTTTAAGGCTTTAAGTGGTGGAGAAAAGGGTATTTTCACACCCTAGGTATATGGCATAGACTTAAATTTAGTATGTCAATTGAATTACCATGAAATTTGGCATGTATTGTGTATGGAATTGTGTGTTTATGGTGTTAAGCATTACATTAAGGCAAATGGATGATTTGGTGATGTTAATAAAGTCAAAACAATGGGATATGTATGACATTTGAGGAAAGAAATGTGGTGTATATGCTTATGCATGACATGGCCGAGTGGTGTGTGTAGTGTGGCATGTTAGGTATAGTTATGCATATGACATGTAAAGTATGATAATGTCATGTAAATGAGGTGTGTAAACCATACTTGAAAGTGGATGATGACATTAAAATGTATGGCATGAAATCTTGGCAAAATAATGACCTATTTAGATATGTAAAGCGTGTCTAAGTAATGACTTAGAAATTGATGTGAAAATGTCTACAATTTGGTGACCTAAGTGTGAAATATGTTCCATGAAAGAATATGTGAGGAAATTATGCGCATGTAATGAATTTTAAGTTGGTATGGCTGGTATCATGAAAGACAAAATCTAAAATTGACTAAATGAATAGTGATTTTGCAATGATAAGTAAAATTTGATATTTTGGGTGTATTATGGAATATAGTGTGATTTAATGACATAATAGACATAATATCCAATAAAAGTGAGGGTAAATGTCATAATTGGGTAATGGATAGTAATTTGGCCCATCAGTTAGACACCCACTGGATGGATTGACTGGTCAACTAGGGAGTTAGCAGCTGCTAGGCAGTTTGGTCCTTCTGGGGCCACTGTTGTCTGTTGGATACGGCAGGTATAGCCGCCGAGGTTTTAAGTTGAACCCTACATACTCGAGTATTGGGAGGTCCACTTGGGCTGATCCCTGCTACCCACTTGATGTCTATGGATATTAGGGGGTCCCATGGGGTTGATCCCTACTATTCACCTGTGATGCTTTGGAGATATGACTTAAGGTATTGAAAGGTCCCACGGGGCTGATCCCTGCTATCCCATTTGTAGATATTGGGAAGTCTATGAATTGATCCCTACTATCTGGCAATTCAGTATTGGGAGGTCTATAGACTGATCTCTGCTATCGCACGAGGTAGGTGCAGTTACCAAGGACCAAAATATGGGCTACTACGCAGGATAGATCCCGTTATTCGATGTCTTAAAGCGTCGTTTCTTTGTTATAGGCCTAAAATGTATTGAAATTAATCTTGAACTAAAAATATATGGACTTGATTTAATATAAGAATTGTAAATAATTGAATAGGGTAATTGGCATCTAGGCTTATGTGTTACATGACTCATATGTCTGCATGTATGTGTGACATACTTTATTTTGTCTATTCCACCACTAAGTTTATACTCAACATGTCAATGTTCTGATGTGTAGGCTATAGAGTTGCTAGCTTATTAGCTTTAGCAAGAGCTAGTGTAGCTGCCTCAGAGTTCTTTGGGTACTTTTTGTTACCTTTTTGTTTGATGTTGATAGATAATCATGTATAATAGATGTAAAGTGGGTCATGTGTGTAAAAAGTATAACTAAGTTAGTAACACTTAATGGTTGTATAAACCTAGTTGTTGATATATATAAAATGGATGCTTATGACTATGTGTCTTCCAGTCGGAGACCCTATGCACTATTGTGTGATGACTGATGTTCTTTGGGGGACCAGAAGGGTCCAATAGTGGAGTTATGGATGAAAGTTGTTTTAGAAGTGTTTTTCATGCAGGAATATTTTTGGGTTCTTAACCTGGGTAGCCGTTATGCTGCCCGATTTTTTGTGAATGGTTAACAATCAAAATTTGATGTTTTAATAGACTAAAATAAATAATAATAAAAGATTAGTTAGATAGAAACTCGAAAAGGTTAGGTTAGGTCAAAGTTGGTCAAAGTTGTATAAGTGTTAAACGAATGGCACCTAGGGAAATCTAAGGATCGGTGACCTCACAGGAAGTAGCGCTCTTTGCCTATTTCCTTTAGGAATGGGCAGGGGGTGTTATAGCTATAGTTTAATTATACCCGTTATATAACAATTTCATTAATTCCAACTATGTCCCCATTTTACATACAATACGACCATTAGTCCATTTAGCTCATTTTCACTCTATTTTTCATTCATACTAGTTAATTAACACACCATTAACCCTAATATACCCTATTCCCCATTTTAGGGTTACACTGTACCCTAAATTATCAACATTTTCATAATGCACTTGTTATGTAAAATGTACAATTCACATATACACTCACTTATTTTATCAAATACACCTATAGAGTGATTGTTTGGCATCATGAATCACACTATATGGCTTCTCTTTACCCTTACCCTTGTCCTTCTCCAAGCTCTTTAAATTCCACAATAGAAATTTCATTAGAAAATTTCATAAAAAAATCTATGGACCTCTAAATTCAAAAATAACAATAGAATCATAAATTAGAGCATCTCTAATTAACTAAAAAAATGCTAGGGTTTAGATTTATGTGTTACCTTAATTTAGGGGTTTGAAACCCTAAATTTTCAAAGCTTTCTTTTTCCACTAAAACACTTTCTTCTTGAGAAATTGACCCCAAAATTAGCTTTTAAAGGTGGTGTAGAATATTTTTTATGTATAAAGTGTGAGGTTTGGGTAAGATTTAAGGGATTTATGTTGAATAAAAAGGGAAAGGAGAGAGAAAAAGAATGGCATTAAACATAAGGTAGAGGAGGAAGGTAGTGCTTTTTTGTCCCATGTGATAGACACATGTTCACCCTTTTGAGCATGGACAGCTATGATCGCTCCACATGGCAAATTGATGGTTTAGATTAATCCTATTTATATTTTAAGATCCAAAATTTTGATTTTAATGTTTGAGGCCCCCAAAAATACTTCTCACCATGCCAAAAATTATAGAAATTCTCAATTTAGGGACCTCTAAAACCTTAAATCCAAAAGCCAATGGAAACTCAATTAATTAATCAATCGTGTTTTCAAAAAATTCATATAAAAAATTTATTAATGTTAGAAAATTTTGAT